>CAJUYI010000380.1:146166-159352 GCA_910591695.1 Galerucella pusilla
GGTTCAGAAACCGTTTTCAAAAATTATTGAGTTTCCAAAATTTTTGGTCCCTACATGACAGAATAAAATGGTTGTTCAATTCTCTAATGAATTAACGAAAAAGAATAATGGATCGGCACACCACCGCAAGAAACACACAGAGGATGAGAAGAATTGGAAAGGGTGCGAAGATTTAATCCAAGTTCCTGTGCAATTCAAACAAATTAGTGAATACGGCTTTAGCTTTTGAGGATAAAAGGAGAACGGTTGTTTGTAATTAATGGAACATTGAATTCACTGTGAGTTTTCCTACGTGTGGGGACAATAGAAAATAGATACTTAAATGATTTTAACAGACAGAAGAAGAATTATATTATATGTTTGAGAATAATCTAAATTTTGTCAAGTTGTTCTGACGTAAAAGTGGAATTACTGAATAGACACTCATAAATAGAACAATAGTTATTTGTATGCCTAGGCCGCGAAATACCGGGAAAACAGTTACTGTTATCGCCTAGGCCACCTGCGGCCGAGGCAACGTAATCTTGAGGTCGTTAAAAAGTTTCGCGGCCATGGCATACACACTATTTTTCGTGCAATCGTTGAAATTATTGAGCTAGATAATTGTAAATAAATATATTATTGCTCCTCAATCGACAGCAGTTCAGTCTATTCAACATTGTCACCGTGTGCTATGGAAATGTTATGTTCCAATATACACAAAATATTTTGACAGCTCTTGACAAATATAAGTGATTATTTTTTCACTTGTCAAAATCTGACATTTTGGTGGTTTTGACCAGTAGCAATACATCATTCTAGCCAATCATTCGGTATTATACTGATAATTCTGCTTCATCATCGATAATACCTTGTTTACATTGAAACGTCAAAATTTTACTTTGAATTTGTCATTATTGACAACAAAAAGTGCTTGTTTATTTGAGGCAAAAACATTCAAACAAACCGAATTTAGATAAAATCCCTCGTCCTAACGGACTAGTGATTCTATCAATCGGTTTGTTTTCATATTTTTGCCAAATAAACAAGTTTTCGTGGAAAAGAAAAAATTAACGATAAAATTTGAAGCACTCGTGGTATTACCTTTGATAATACAAACTGTACAATTGATGTTAATATCCATCCTGGATAATATAAGTACTTTTGTACTTGTTGGTATTCAATAAAAAATGATGATTGTCTTAGTAGTATTTTCGGAATGTCAAATTTGGAAGTGATATTCAAATTTTGAAATGAAGTTTGGTTTCGCAGCCGTTGTTATGGGTGACTGCCGCAAAATTGAATTTCGCAGACTGTGCTGAGAACGCGAAATACTGACTTGTTGTTGGATGAACAAAAATATTTAGCTTGAGAGTAATGTGCAGTAATTCGAGAAGCAAATGACCACGTGTTGCGAATATCATTTCAACTAACTGGTATGAAGAAACATATGAAATGAGAATCATTTCCTGGGTTACTTATGAAAATTCAATTATGGAATATAATTTTCTATTCATTTAAAACTCAACTTGAAAATTGAGATAGTGATCGATATTGGTCTTGTCAGTGATACAAACGGTAACGTAAATGGCGTGTTCTGCTTGTAGCTATGATGATGATGGCGTTTCAAAATAATTTCAAATAAAAATAGGAGGGAAACTCAAGATATGATAATTCAAAATTGATGAAATAATTTCTTCAGCTATGAAAAAACACATTAATTTTTCCTTGGAAGAAAAATAGATGGGATGAATTGAATAAAGTATAATAATTGTAATAAAGTATGTGAAACCACCAAATAGCTTCTTGATTGATATCGTAGTAACTAAAAGGAAGTGATTAATGAGCTGCTGAGATGAGATGGAATAATAGTGCGGAAATCTCATATATCGGTAGTTCAATGGAGTTTCTTCTAGATTTACGAAAACGTTATTTATATATAATGACAATTCCAGAAAAAGGGGGCGAAAACCTTCGTTCTTACTATTAAATGTTAAGCCAATTCGATTCTTCCCAATTTTTTGTTTTCCGGACAAATGTGGCGTGATCGTAACAGTAAAGGTGATAAATGAATGCGATTATCCGAACATCAAATTTCCGATCCACTTGCTGTAGAAAAAGAAAATTAAGGGAAAAAAGCGAAACGGCAAGTTCTAATCCGGAATAAATGAGAATAGATCACTGTTAAGGACTGCGGCATGTACAGATGCACTGTAGAATGAAATTTGGTGTTTCACTCTTCACGATCAATGGAAAATGGGGATGACGATAATTCGGGAAGAAGTGCTGAACATTGCTATTATGCATAAAAATGTATTGTATTGTTTCCAAAGTAGGACCCTTTGGAAATAATATACGATAGATGGACACTCGACCAGTGTCGGTGAAGCACGGTATTATATACAGGGTGTCTAAGAAGTGAGGGCTCCCAGGAGAGTGAACTCCTATAGAGTGCTTATGCAAAATCTCTCAAAATTGGAAATAAGAAGAGAGCGCGTATGTGCACTTGATAGAGTTTACTTTCCCAGAAGCGCTCACTTCTCTCCATACTATGATAAAGGAAGGGAAAATACTGCCACTTTTCCACCTTTTATCAACTTTCACATGCTTTTTTTGGTATATTCATAGTTGTAGAGTGCCATTCCTAAGCTTGCTCACTGGCTGGCTTGTTACACTCATAAACCCGCGTCTCATAATCAGTAACAATACGTTTTATTCGATAGTTTCGACAAATAATAAGCTGCAGCCCACATTATTTTCAAAATAGATTTTCCCTCATCTGTCCACTGACAAAAGAATCTTAATGTTTATTTCAAGAAGGGTTTGAGCAGCAGAGTCCGTGAATGTTTGGTTGCATTAAAAATGTTTCGCTTTTACATATAAATGAATAACAATAGATGTGTATATCATATCCTGATATGAACCTTTTTGGAATTATATATTCATTTTCATTTTCATTTTCCATCCATCATGCATGAAAATGTTTCGACAAAGATTTGTTTTTCTCTTGAATAAATCCCTATTACGTGTGTGGATTTTAGAACAGAGTGATATGTTTGATAAAAACTTCATTCGGGTGAGACAGTGACGTACCGATGGTCTTTTTTGTATTAGAGGTGGAATTTACATTTGAACGAATGAAAAAATGGTATATGAAATCAGTTCAATGAGCGCATGGAGCTAGTATTGAGAGGAGTCGCTACGCCTATCATAAAAGTGGTATCGGTTTCGCCATTTTACTTCCACTTCTCTGTCAACTTGACATTAGTATTGTTTTGTGGATGTGAATTGGGTATTTTCGGATTTTCTTTTTGTTAGTGTCGTTTTTTTCAATTTTAATAATTGAACAATAATGGTTTCTTGTGCTTCACGAAGTTGTACAAGTAGAGACAATGTAAATACGAAAAAATCATCAGGAACAACATATTATAGGTTAGTAAACAATCGAAAGGATTGTACTGGAATATATTTCTTTGTGCTCCAATAAGTTTTATTCAACTTCATATTGTATTCAATGTTTGTAGATTTCTTAGAACTCCATCAATAAGAGATATGTTGTTGATATTTGTAAAAAGAGGTTCTTTGCAGCCAACAAAATACCTACAGTGTTTCTATATTATCAATTTCACTAGTGAATATATGTTTATTGATTGAAAATTTAAATAGTCCGGCTCTGCCGACGACGCCATATTGCTCACATCACAATGTCACTCATGTGATACTTGTTTCCTATTATAAGATAGTCGACTGTGTCATCTCCTCTTAATAGTAGCTCCATGAATGAGCGTGAGTATTTTATAATAAAGTGTCCTCGTATTTTCTTATTTTCCCAATTTCTATCCTAAAAAAATTATAAGAAGGGCGCGGTTTGGACGTGATATCAGACATCTTCCGTGACGTCAAGGAGCCTATGACCTTGGAAATGACAGACCGTTTGCTTCCTTGGTTTTTAAATTCTGACAACTCAGACTCATCGAGCTACGAGCTAGGTGCATTGAGTCAAAATACGCAGTTTTAAATAATTTAGCTTTGGAAATTCTTATTATAAATTTGCTTCCGTATGAACATCACTTGAAATGAATCTAGTGTTTCGCGTCTTTCATATATATTCCACACGTATTTGATGTGGCATACTAGATAAATAGTAGTCTTTTTGTTGTGAAATACACTGACTGGATGTATTTCACATGTTTGACTTGACTTAGTGTATAATTGTAGTTTCTTTGAAAATAATGGACTTGTACCATTTGATTCCTATTTACTCCTGCAAATATGATAATGATGAAATACATAAAAAATATCCTCAACACGTAGAAAGAGTGGAACTTTTTCTGATTCATATTTCAACCTTCTTCTTCTTGATAAGAAGCATTGTCAGCTGGTTCAACTGCCAAATTCGGAACAGAAGATGAACAAGGCACATTTTCATACCAATCGCGAAGTGTTACCGGTATGATATTTCTGTCGCATAGCTTGAGGAGGTCCTTCCTATTTAGAAACTGCACCAAGAAAAAAATTTCATCCTCACAGTAAGTTTTTTCGCTATTCCAGCCAAACAATCTATTAAAATAGGCGTTAAGAGAGATATGTGCTATGAGTGAATATTGCTTTATTAAAATCTCTTTAGTGTAGTGGTAAAGTATTTTTGTAGAGTACCTCTACTGAACAAAATATAAGTTTCACGAAAGTAGCAGAGTATTATTGTAGAAATTGTAAAATCAATATCAATATCAAATAGTGATTGGGTTCTCCTAGGAATCTAAGCCAGCTGTTCAAGATGATGATTATTTTAGATTAGTGAAGTCGGGTTTTGGTCAAGACAAGATTTTATTCTTCTACTGGAAGCTAAATTACTAATTCAGAATGCATATTTTTCAGATGCTAGTCATTTTTTTGCTATCGCGGCAATATTCATTAGTTATATAGAAAAGATTATTTTGTGTCTTAGAAAAATCTTTATTAAACGCAGGAACATTATATTACTATTGCAGGAAACTTATTTCCCGCATTTGATAATGTTTATGATATAACAGAAGTAAGTCTTTCCAGGAATGTTTTCTGGCTGGAGATTTTGCCGTATAATACTGGATATAAAATAAATGAATGGTTATTTGATAGTCCACAATATGCCAGACCAAAACTGCAAATAGGTGTTTTGTTGAAAATGACACATCTAATAACAATAAATACGTGAGAATATATAGAAAATGCCCAACTTTAAACTTACATTTTATGTATTTATTGGTACATCTCAACCTTTCATAATATGGCTTGGCTATCAAATAACTACCCACCACATGCATGTTTCAACAAACCTACGCAGTATATCGGGATCAATTTCAAGCTTCAATAAAATTTCAATTGTAACTGAAACTTTGAGGGTTAGCATTATTTATTTCAAATTATGTTTGAAATTAAATTAAATATATTTATGCAGTGGTATGGTTCAAATATTATATATACCGCGAAATCTCTATAATATGGCAAATAATATATTGCTGGAAATACATAACTGTATCAAACCAATTATGCCCTATGTATACAAGGATGCTTAAAATAACACAACAAAATGTGGAAAAAAATCAACTTTTTTTTTTAAATATTGTTATTGCACATATAGCCTTTATGAAACAATTTTTTTTTCTGAATATGACAACAATATTCAACAAATTAAACACATATGAATGAGGTAGTTTTGATATTAGATATAACTGATTCTAAACAAGTATATAAAAATAATGGGGTGGACAAACAAAGGTGTGTGCAAAAACAGAGAAATATTTTGGTTTTTTGTAACAGGACTGTGATAAATTGATACATAATAAAATCAACTATATTTTCAATATTGCCCAGCCTCTAAAAATAAAAGTTTTTTCTGAATATAAAAAAAACATTTAAAAACCAAAAAAAACTGAACTTATTCTTAAGTATCCAATCAATTGGGTGGATAAACAAATAAATGCTAATAAACAGAATTAATAAATATTACACAGAGTGTGAAGTGTAATGGAGCAAAATATATAAGAAATTACTCTTGGCCATCGCTTCCCTTTGCATTCTTCCATAAGTAGATCATATATTTTCTAATGCAGGATTCAGGTATAGGCTTCCACATTCTTTTCTCGTGTAGTGGCTTTTGACGACTGGAAAACTCTCGATGAGTTTTTTTGACTCTTATCATTACGTCTTCCAGCGTTCTATTGGCTGGAGCTTTTCGTACTCGTCTATCTGTACCACTGAGCTCTCCACGATGATTTTCATTGCCACATTTATTATCGCAATGTTTGATATACATTGAATTTTGCTGAAGAGTGATTGGCAAACCTGATGTTAACTATCCTTTTTTGCAAAAAGATGCGAATTCGCATTACTTCTTTGTTTACTCTCTTCTTCCTTCCGAGGCCTTCGATATTTCAATTCCTTTGACACTACATTGATAAGTATGAAATCTTCTCGCCTCGGTTAATCCAGATTTCAAAATGTCTGACACAGTACTTCACGATTATCTTCAGTTTGTTGTACATTACGATAATTTTCATATAAATCCACTGGCCTGGTTATAGTTATTTTGGAAAAACTCGACACAATATGCTGCAGGGGACATCAAAATAATACTTTTGCTCCAAAACCCTTGCAAAACCTTTTAAACAAAACAATATATTATGAAATGTTGTCCAATAAATTTCCACATATTAATATAACGACTTTTTTGCAGATCAAATGCTTACAAGAAATATTCACTTAGTTAGCTCACTTTCCCAAAACAGAATAAATCCCTTCTGACTGGATGGAATACTTTAATTGCAAAATAAAACGAAATTCTCAAATGACTCTGTCGATTTTGCTAGTAAGAGAATTCGTGAAATGTGACCTGATGACATGGATGATTCAAAATTGGAAGCAAATGACTAAATGTGTTTTGCTAACCCGACATTCTAATCTCGAAATCGATACTGACATTCTATTTGTTATTAGTGTTTTTTGGATTATTTGTGTTTGCTTCGCTTTCGTGTTTTCAAAATGTTCAAGAAATAATTTGCAACAATTTACAGGAATACCGATATAAATTGCGCAAACAAAATATTCGCTCACTTTTCACGAGATGAAAGCATACCTAACATAGTTCGAAAAAGCTGGAGATGGAATAATGCAACCATTACAACTACTGAAAATCTTTACAGTCAAACTAGTGGCCTATATACAGGGTGTTTTCAAATTACAGTTACAACGTTTGTATGTAGATTGGACAAAATGGAATGAGGATTGAGGGGTCCAGCACACTTAGGTTCCGAAATACAGGGTGTTGATGTTTTGAAAAATTAAATGTTTTGATTCGATAACTTCAAAGTGGATGAATTGATTGATTTGACATTTGGCGGGTTGTTTTTAAATGCGGAAGGGCATATTATGATGGAGGAATATTCTCCATTTTCCGATCCAGTGGTGTAGATTTGGAAAAATATGTTACCTCCCCATCCAATTTTTCAGGCCACTGGCTTTTGAAGTAATTTTCATTCAATTTTGTATTCCTCAATGGTTTCCACGTGGAAAACAAATAACCTTTACACCTTTAATCAAAAGATTTGTAAATTTCAAGATTTGTAATGATTTCATGAAGTCTGTTAGATAGATTACTTTTGAATAATTAATGAAAAAAAATTAATTTTCTCTACGACCAACATCGAAAGTTGTCGTTTGTGCATTGAGAAGCAACTATGGAGGGTAGAGGTAAGGAGAACCGTCTTGTATGGGGGGAGAGTTGAAAAAGTGTCCAGCTGTATACTGACAATAAAGCTTCAATTATCTGCCAGAGTAGCGCTGGCGTACACAAAAATTGAATATGAACATAGCTATTGTAGACGGAGTGAAGTGTGCTGAGTTTAAATATTTAAAAATTTTCATGACTAGAGTAGTTTGTAAAATACCCGTATACAAAACTTTTACCTTGTTTATTTCTCTATCTTCTTCTAATCACTTTTGGCGCTTTCTTTAAAAAGTATCCTAAGGTGCCGCAGCGCCACCCTTATTGGACGCGCTGTTGCGGACACTTTTTCATACACAGAGACGGTTCTCCTTACCTCTACCCTCCATAGAAGCAACTGCAAAGTTGATGTTTTCCGCGAGCTGTCATAATTTGACATTACTGGCGCTCTTAAGCAGAAAGTAACTTTGGCGCACGCCTCATTTTATTTATAGATGAAATAGAGCTAATAGTTATTGTAATATATAAACTGTAGGATGAAATATTTCAGTTGATTTTACAATGTTTCAAAGAATCCAACAGTACTTTCCGTATTAATTGATTGAGAAATATAAAGAAGTCTGGAATATATCTGACATTAATGTAATAAGAAACTTCAGTCTGGAAACTGCTGAGTAGAAACAATGGCAATTAATTTTATTTTGGTGTGATCGTAAAAAAATTTTGTGTTTATTTCGAGCAGGAAGTCCTTTGGTAATCTGAACAGATTAATAAAAAAATTGAGCAGCCAACAAATTACAAGATATGTAAAAATTTTGTCAATTTACATTTTTACATAATTTGCAACGTTTTCTCATCGAACCGAATACCTTGGAGAAACTGGCGATTGCCGGAAATAAATGCTGAAGCTGCATGGATTCTTTGAATTTTTTTTAATTAAAATCTCAAGTTTGGACAGATATTTTCAGCAATCCTCTCCAAATGTTTCAGATGCATTGCTGTTTTATAAATTAGTTCCTGTTACATATTCCAACCATAGTACTCGTAGTTATTGAAAAATTTTTTTTTCATTGGTGAACCATTTTACCTATTTAAAGCACGCCTCAGCGTGTTTAAATCAAACTTTTTAGCACGCGCGTGTTTTAAAGTTACCGTTGGTATTGTTCGAAATATTAATATTTCCATTTTTCAAATCTTAGGAAATGGTATTTAAATTAATACTATTGACATTCACAGAACTCAATAAGGTTGAACTTCCATCAAAATACAAATTAGTTTATGTTTTTCTCATTTCCATGACAACGCAAGGTGTACATCATATACGTCACGAATTCAACCATTTGACATTTAGTTGACGTTTTCATCTATGATTTCCATTTCTTATTGTTGTAGTAGTTATAGACCGGTATTTATAATTTCAAAGTGCACCAATAAAAATAATATCGTAAAGTATTCGTGGATAACTGGTCTTTAAAACACTTGCTCTATTTCGAGCTCTCCGGCTTCGCCGTCGTGCTCCAAAAATCGCGCGTGTTTTTAAGACCTCAATATCCACTTATACTCTAATATACTATTTTTATCTATTATTAAAAAGTGATCTTGTAAACTTCATGAAATCATTCAATATCTTGAAAACTGAAAATTTTTTGATATGTGAAGGTTTCTCTTTTTCCACGTAAAAACCATGGAGGAATACAAAATTGAATGGAAGTTGCTTCAAAAGTCAGTGACGTCAAAAATGGGAGGGGGAAATGTAACATATTCTTTCAAATCTACACCACTGGATCGAAAAATGGAAAATATTTTTTCATCAAAATATGCCCTTTCACATTTAAAAACAACCTGCCAAATGTCGAATCAATTTATCAATGTGACAATTTCACATTGTCGTATGCGATTTATCATAAATAAACTGAATTATCACTTCTTGCTCCTAATTTTCACGTCAAATTGTCTATTTCTAAAGTTCATTGTTGTGTAACTTTTACTTCTCAACGCTGTATCTTGTATAAGCAAACTTTTTCCATTATTGGCTAAGGTTACGTCATGAAAAACTCGGAAAATGTGAAGTTCTAGAGTGGAGAAAGTAGCAACGACAGTTTTGTCGACCATTCCGCTGAGAACGATCAGTAAAGGAGTTAAACGACGTGGTATGAAAGGAACATCACAAAAAAGCACTATTAATCAAAGCTTGAAGAAAAATTCGGTAGGCTAAAGAAACAAGATGAAAAATCAGTCACAGCTTCAACATTCCTTCAACACGCTATCCAACCGAGAAAGTTTCACACGACCAGAATGTCATTACAATACAGAGGGTATTATATTGACCAAATTTTTACGATGTTTTTTACAGGGTGAATCACGACCAACGGGATGGAGGTTTATAGCGAAACGGTGAAAGTTTAAAAATGTTTTCCACTTTAGTAGTTTGTACATCTACATTATAAAATTATTTTGAAAAATACTTGATGTTCCAATAAAGTGTGGCGTATCAAATTTATATTTTTTCTTATAGGACACCCTACATTCCATTGCATTTTCTGATGGTCCCTAAAAAATAAAGTCTTCCTATACCTCAATACAGAGGGTTCGAAGTTGTGCTAACTTTTTTGAAAATGTGAACATTTCGAAAAAAATTAATGATTCATTGATATAACAAATTCAAGCAAATTTTTTCTCACATCTCAATAGTTGGACATTTGTTGAATTTTTTTTTTACGATTGAGTACTAAATATCTATTCACAGGGTACAAAAACTTTGGATAAAGTTGGACAAGATCCTGATTTTTTCAATAATGTCTTGTTTACTGACGAATCAACATTCCACAATAATGGGTTAGTGAATAGACATAATTTTCATTATAATAATACAGCAAACAAACATTTTACCGCACTGTTGATCGCCAACACCGATGGAATGGGAACGTTGGGGTAGGTATTGTGGGCGAGTATGTTATCGGCCCGTATTTTCATGACGGGCACCTGGATGGGTCCCTCTCAAACACCTACCACTTAGCATCCGAGAGAAAATGTGGCTACAATTGGACAGAGCCTCTGCCCACCTTTCTCGTCCAGCTAGAAACTACATAAATAGAAAATTCCGAAGTAAATGGATAGGTAGAGGCGGTCCTTATAATTGGCCATCTGGGTCACCTGAATTGACCAAGATGGATTTTTTCGAATGGGGTTATAATGAAAATATTTTGTATTATAGACCCCCCTACTACTCCAGACGATATTTGAGAAATGTTAAATAATGTGGGTAAATCGTTGGAAACTAGAATCACGTGTTGCATTGCACAAGATGGCAAGCATTTTGGATGGAGTTGAATGGTGATTTTTCATTTTTTGCTTTGAATAATTTGTTGTTCGTTTTGTAGTATTTATGTATTTGCTTTATTAAAAATGTGTTTTTGTTTTATTATAATGTACTCAAATACTTAAATCGGTAATAAATGAGCTAGTGTATCTCAGCAGCTACAAGTGTGCATATTTATTGGCAATTTCACAGTTTTTGGAACGAAGTTCCTTATCGCGCGTTGTGAAAGGAGGCTAGACGGATGAAATTCTTACGAATTATGACGCGTACACTTGCTAAACACACAAAATGTGGAGATTATAATGCGTATGACTTGGTTAGCACAATAATAAAGAGAGGTTATAGTGCGTACTTGCTAAAAATACAAAAAGCATTTATTATTATTATTATCTGTATATAATCTCTTTACAAAAAACCTGTATACGCTCAACAAAAATAATCGTCGTGACACCACACTGTTCAATGCGAGACAGAGAAACATGCGACGCCGCACAGCTTACAATAGCTTCCTATATCAAAAAGTGTCGGGTCCCCACTTTTCGTAAGAATTTCATCCGTCTAGCCTCCTTTCACAACGCACGATGAGGAACTTCGTTCCAATAAATATTAATATTTTTTGCTTTGGGGGTTATGATTCCGTCAAGTCCAAGTGTACACTACGGTGTACAAATCAAATGTCGAAATTGGATAAAGATAAGATTTATTAACAAAAACTAAAAATCATTAAAAAAAATAAATATATTATGTACCAAATTCCATAATTTTATCCCAAATAAAAAAAAATCGGGACCCAAAGGGTTAAAATTTGAAGAGAATTGCATATTATGTTTTAAACTCGATTTTCCATACAATTTATGAATATTGTAAATTGCACGAAAAGTATAATATATTATGAGGGTGTACTTTATTTTTCAGGAGCAATCAGAAATGCAATGAAATATAGGGTGTCCCTTAAGAAAAAATATGACTTTGATACTTTATTGGAACATCTTGTATATTTCAAAATAATTTTGAAATGTAGCCCATATGTACAAACTACTGAGAAAAACATTTCAAAACTTTCACCGTTTCGCTATAAACCCGTTGGTCGTGATTCACCCTATACATTACTCCTGACCTAGGTTCAAATTTCATAAAAAAACATTCAGTATACATCCCAGTCTAAATACGACTTAACGAAGTTGATAAAATTATTTGAAGTACGATGACATTATTAAAAATTCCTTGTACGAGATTCAACGCCTGTGGAAATTTATGCGTACTTTATTTAACTCCAAAATAGAACCATCATCCCAAAATCAGGAGTATCCTTATGATAAATCAGAGCCGGACGGCTGTTCATATGCAAATTTTCTGACGTTTGCGTATGTTTTGAAATAGATATAAACTTTTGGGTCTCGAACGGAGTAGTTAGGAGGGATGGTTATTTTTATCTCTGGAGGAGTATGTGAGTTATTAATGAAGTTTGTAAAACAAAGTGCTCATGTGTGTACTTCTAGGAACAAAATATTAATGATTCATCACAATATGGAATACTATGAATGAATAACTTCCGAAAAAAGCTCTCTGAATCTCATGCAAAATAAAAAAATCAAGAGCACAACTACACTGAAAAGTGTGTAACATGCAATCACTTCATTTTCCTCCATTACCATCATGCTACTGAAAAAAAAATGAATTATTATCAAGCTTAAAAACAAAAAGGACCTAGTGTAGAAGGCATGAAAGCGAAAACACTGAAAATAACTAAAAACCACATTCCAGAACCTTCAGCATGAATAATATATGAAGCGCTTGAAAACGGGTACTTTCCTCCCGCTTTTGAGGTGTCGACAGATATACAGTGTGGCGCATTACAAACAGTCCACCTCAAATATTGTTTGCGGGGGAGGTTTTTGCGGCAAATCCCAAGACACGTCAATTTTGTTTTCGAGAGCGACAAATTTTGATGGTTAACTCATGGTTGTACAGCAATCTCCCTAAAATGGGAGACTACCTCGTCGAGAATCTTTAATGGCATGGGGGGTATCTGTATCTGTAGAGTGGGGAGGGTGAGTGTGTAGGCTCACAGCACTTAGGCCACATGTGACCCATTGTACATCCTCCCGAGGAGTTGTCCTCCTAGGTCATTGTCCATCTTGTCCTTCTCAGGAAGGTGGTCAGGTCACTAGGAGACATCTCCTTTA
>CAJUYI010000381.1:0-14655 GCA_910591695.1 Galerucella pusilla
TGATATTTTGCGCCTACCTATATCACCCATCTCAAAAAAATACCTAGTAGTATATTGTTTTTTTTTAACAAATCATCTAAAAAAGTATTTGGAAACCCATTTTCAACTTCTTTAAGTTATGTAAGGCACTGTTTCGTAGGCTTCCTTGGTTTTTCATGCATATTAAATATCTTTTACATTTGTTTTTGTTCATCAGCTGATTTTACAGACAATTTAAGTTACGTTGATTGCTACCCAATTGCAAGTGGCGCTAGTTTTATGACGTAAAAGTGCATCTTGACAGCAACCAGCAATTGCGACGCGACCGCGACGCGACTACCTTACAGAATACCAAATTTTGCGAATGATTGCGCGACCGTTGTGCAATGGTTGCTAGTTGCAAAATAATTGTTGTTTTTACAGAATAAGCCTGCCGGTCAACATTCCCACCATCATCCTCGTCGTTTCTCGGTAGGTCGTGTGACAATTTGGCCGATGAGCTTTTATGGAATAATCTAGCGTGCGTTTGCCCTGGGGTTGCCCAACAGCGCAACGCCTGTGGATGTTGTCCTTAGTTAGGTATTTACCAATTCCACAGGAAGGTTCTGGTTCTATTATGGCCTCCGTTGCTTCCTGTTTGGCTAATTCATCGGCCTGTCCATTACCTTTCATTCCTTGATGACCTGGTACCCAGACTAGGATCACTCTATTTATGACTGCCTAGTCACTCCCATACCAGATTTGACGTTATCCGATATGAGCGTATCGCCTTTAGTGCTGCTTGGCTGTCAGAGTAGATTACGATTCTTTGGCTATCTACCTCCCGCTCATCAACTCTTCTGCACAGCATTGCACCGCCATTACCTCTGCCTGAAAGACAGTGGCATGTTTCCTTAGGCATAGAGAGATCGTGATATTCTCTTGTACCCCATATATTTGGAATGTCTAATAGCTGTTAGCAAATGCGTGTTTGCAAGAACTAAAAATTTAAGTGAAATTGGGTATTCACTCTTTATGGTCACTTTTGTTGTTTCCAGACTGTGTTACTTTTCATAGTACAGTGTGTGGTCGTCGTAAGCCCAGCATTAAGTTTTTGCCGGTACCTATTAGGTGTACAGGTCACGGCGAATACGAGAATTATTAGTCTCCAGTATCGCACATTCTGTCTATTAACCTCACTATTGAGTGTGAATGTGCATTCGTAACTGGAACAAATATTTCTGAAATAGTTGGGCAAGAAACGAATTTTTTCCGATATTATTTCACAAAATTCTATTCTTTTGTCGGCACGGATTATTGATCAAGGAAGACTACACCTATTTGTCTCTAATAACACAGTGCTCACCTGGGATGTACTATTAAAGTGTCCCAATATTTCCGACCTAGGTGAGTTGCTCTAAAAACACAGTGTTCATCTGGTATGTAAGTACTATTAAAGTACTACTGGTGTCCCAATGTTTCCGACCTAGGTGAGATGTCCCTAGAATGTTTCTATTAGCACATAAATGATTTTCATCCCAAAATATACAACACAATCATATTATCAATAATTTGTTAATTGTCTGTAATTTTTAACAATGTTCATCAAACCTTCACTTATGAACTATTTTGTAGCTGACGTATTTGTGACATTCCTATGCTTCAATTTGGCAAAAAGATAAAAGAATATTAGAATAAAAAGAAGAATACATAATTTGGAAAAAGTAAGTTTAGAACTAGAAGTTGAGTTTTTGAGGTGAAATACAAGCGGTAACTTTGTGTGTGGCTAATTTATAAAGAAAGTATTCATGGCCGAGAATAGCAAAATGAAGATAATTGGTTGGATGGAGCTAAAATGAAACGTTGAAAATGATTGCTATTGCAAGGCAAATCCTGGGAACGTTTCGAGGGAAATGGGGATGCGTTAGTATGTTTCTTATGTTCCAGAAGTATGTTTCTGTGTCATTGGGGATGTTTCTTCAAATATTGGCTTTCGTCCGGCTCCTTTTGCTTGTAGTACACCGACAGTGGTTAGGATTTATTCACATGTTGTCGTAAGTACTTTAAGCAAATTGGAAGTTCTTTTGGCCTCATGATAATTTTCACCAGCTCTCTAGAAAATTTTTATTGCCGAAACATTTTCTTCATACCATTGTTGTAATGGACCGGACAATGCAATAGCTTTAAATGCAAAACAAAATTGGAAGAAATTAGCAATAAATAAGTTGATGTTTCTTCAACAATAATTGTTTTGACTAGCGTTGCGAAGTTATTAAGGGATGATCAGAACTTATTCTGTACGAATGGATTACGCAGTGTAATTTTAGTTATTGCTTTGTTCTTTTCAAAGTAATTTGTTGTGATTGTCACTTTATTAATTACTAACTCCTAAATGAAGTATTTTGTGATTTTGTGACCTCAGTTTCCATTACAACTTTTAAAGATTGTCAAATTGTCCAATTCTCACTTTTTTTTTAAATCTCCGGACTAAACAGGTGTAAACGATTCATTAAATTACGATGAAGTATGTTGAAATTTGAGAAAACAATATTTGAAGCTACCTTATGGACTTTGGAGAGTATTGTAAGTTTTTCCGAATTCTAAAAGTTACATCAGCCAACATCATAGAGCATTATGGTTTTGAAAATTGAAAAAAAAATCATTCGAGAAAGAAAATTGGATGCATTGATAGCAAAAAGGTATGGATATGACGAAGTAAAGAAAAACAGAGGCGTGCAAAATTTATTTTGTAAAAGTATTACGTCGCTTCATTATCGTTGAAAGTTGGATTTCGAAAATACATAAGAAAATCAAAATTAAATTGGAAATGTAAAGTAATAATAGGGGAATTGTTACAGAATGTTTTTAAATGACACAACGTTTGCATGTAGATAGTTCTCGTAAAATTGGACAAGATCATATTAGGATTGAGGTGTCCAGCCTACTTACTTTTCGAATTACGAGGTGTTGAAGTTATAAGAATTTAAATGTTTCAATTTTATGACTCTAAAATGGATAAATGAATTAATTCGACATTTGGTAGGTTGTTTTAAATGTGAAAGGGCATATTTTGATGGAGAAGCTTGATCCAGTGGTGTACATTTGGAAGAATATGCCACTTTTTCCCTCCCGGCATACTGGGTCTCCCATCACTCAAAGATGTGAAAAAGATAACTTGCAACCTATACTTATTCAACCTTTAGACACTCGTTATACTTTTGTTGTACAATATTGATGACAAATTTATCATTTTAAAATTACAATCTCAATTTCATTGAGCTCTACATCTTAACATATGTATTGGTGTTTTAGTTCAAAACATATTATTAAAGAAAATATGGATCCTTTTTGCCGCCACTGAGATACATTTCAGAGTTTCTAATAATAAAGAAAACTGTTAGCTTACCATTGTATCGGTGTATTCAATCAATTTGTCTTCCGACACGTCGTTCCTTTTTGCTTCTTTAAGCAGATCCCGTAGGAAATTCTAACGAAAAAAATTGTCATTGATAAAAAACATCGACAGTAAAATATTCGTGTCGGGTAAAACAGTATCCATAGAATTCTTTTGTATAAAAAATGATTTTAAATAAATATTTACTGTAGCGAACTTACTTTCAGTTCATCTGCTTCGATGTATCCGCTTCCGTCGATGTCATATTCTCTCCAAATCTACAAAAAACACGTTTTTATTGAAAGATGTTGAATAAATCTTTAATATATCGAATATACAAGATGTCGAAAGGACGGATATTATAAAAAGTTTTGTTAAAGGCAGCTCAATATACTTTAAATATAATTAGGTATTTATCCCTTATCGCAAAAACGAGTCTAAACTAATTCCAAAAATTATAAATTACATAACCATGTTATTGGGATGATGTTGGATATTTGCAACTGCTATTAATCATTTCTTGTTTGAAGTTGATTTTGGAGTTGGCGAAAATTTCCCCAAGAAATATAATGTATAATGTTGTTCGCCTCGATCAGTGTTTGCTGATACCGATGTAAAGGCGAATATAAATTGGGAAGTCACTGTAAACTTCCCAGTGATGGGTTGGTTGGATTTTTTACATCTTCAACGAAAGCAACGTCAGGTAAATATTGATCGTGTTACGAAAGCGAGCAGATAATTGACTTAAAACAAGTTTTACTGGTCAAAAATTACTGTACAGGAGGTTTATGGGTCGATTCTGAGAAACTGTGAGATATAGTAAGTTGCCTTGTAACTATTACAGATTTTGGCTTACAGACCTTACAGATATGCTCAGAATTGACCCATCAATGTTATTTAGTTTCTAGTTGAAAGTTATTTTGAATTATTTGACATATTTATTATTATTCTTCAAATACAGCAATTTAAAAAATATATTATTCACTCCTTAGTACGCCACTGTTAATCCTTGCAGTAATTACACTTAGTCAAAGACTATTGTCAATCGATATCGTCGAAATAATTGACTTCGACTTTCCGAGATTGTTTCCACCCTGTCATTTCAACAACATAGATAAAGAAATATGCATTTTATGAAAGATTTTGAGTGATGAAGTAGTGTTTACTGGTTCTAGGATCGATAAAGGTAGCTTTAGAATTTCGAAAGAAGTTAAAACAACATAACCAAATAATCAACTATTATTACAGAAATAACAGCGTGCTTCTCATGAATAAATTTCTAGCAGCTCTTCTGTTTTATCCCTGCGCTGGTCATTTGATAACCATAACAACATAAAGTTTATTGCTTTCGTTGTATTTATAGGTTAACCGTTCATATTTGCCAATCGATACAGATTCAAATCTGAAGACAGTTAGTTGTTTACTGTCAATTATTATTCATGAAAAGTGAATATTATTGTTATTATTAATCTTATATTTGAATAATACAAAAATATGCCTAGATCCACGAAAAAACATCAGCATTTTGAAAGTTCTCAAGTATTTTCAGTTAGAAAAAGAATCTGGTGATTATTATTTTCATAGCCTTTTCGAATTTGGCTGAATACGATCCTGATGTTTCTATTTATTAAATTTGAGGTTAGCTATATATAAAAATGGCAAATAAAATAAACGACATACCCAACACCCGGATATACGTCACAAACGATGACGCACATCAAAAAGGCTATTGAATGTACTATACTCAATGCGTTAAGGTTAAGCAGTTCTTTACTAAGCAAAGCTTAAACTGCAGCGGTGCCTAAAGCGAAAAGCTTCAGGTCTTCTTAAAGTTAGGAGCAGCCTACGAAAGGCGTGCTTGAATTCCAAACGGTGCAAACGGGCATAAGTAGCATTTATCTGTCGCTACTGCCAGAAAAATAGGGAGGTATGAAGCAGCGTATCAATACTTCAAGAAATGATGCCAAAGAAAGACTGTTACTGCAGTTTCAGAAACCGTGCTTTTGGCGTACTTTCACGAAAAATCTGCTGTATTGAAGTCTTTAATGAGCTTATAGTGTGAATATTTCTTGCTGAAATAAACCTTTTTTCTAATACCGTGCGCTTTAACCCACTTTCCCGTACGCATTTTAGCTTTGAAAGTGTCACTTTCACGCACTAGTGCGGGAAAGTAAAATTATGCAAATTTTGACCTTATTAGATAGTTTTTTACTTCGGAAGTTATAAATATTCTTACACCAGGTGAATAAATAGTCCATCAAATAAAACCTACATGTTTCCTAGCTTTTTGTTGCATTTTTAATTTTCTGAAAATATAAAATAATGAAAATATTTTGATGTAACCTTATACATTCTTCAAATTAATGTCATAAAACACCTATCAAACCACCCGGGCTTGATATAAGAAAAATATATCAAATGAAATTCTTTCATCTACAAATGACTTAAAATTGTTGCCGTCACCTTCATCGTCATCTTTATGTGACCTGCAAACGATGCCATACTCATCAACGTCATTCACTCACCAGTTAACACCAAATAACTCCACTGGACCGGCAATTTTAAGTAATTCACAGAATGCAACAAATTGTGTTTCTAATAATAATATTTATAATAATAATTGATAATAATAATAATAGTTTTTGGTTAGAGTTTTGTATATGCATGTTAAAATAAAATAAATTTTGAAAAATGGGTTGATATACTTTTTTGTATATACGGTCGTAGAAAAAATAATGTTCCTAACTCATGCGTAAAGTGTCTCTCCCGCCCTTGACCGCTTGCCCGAACTCCGCTTCGCGTCGTTCGGGTCAACTGCAGTCGCGTGCGGGAAAGTATCACTTTCTGCACTTATAGTGGAGAACTCATAATGGAGAACAGATGTTTATAATTTTCGTAAAATTCGAGCATTGTTAAAAAGAAGAAATGACGGATATAAACCTAAAAAATCTAATGTGTTCCACAGGAAAGATGTGAATAAATTTCTGTTAGAAATATTCTCTATAACAATAGCTGGATCGCTACCGGAACATTTAATTTAAAATATAAAAATCAGTTTGGTCCCATTTTCCGAAAAAATAACAAAAATAATGATGAATACACCAAAAGGAACATACAGAAGATATAATTATATATTTCTGGAAATAAACAAGCTTATGTAGTTGAAAGAAAAGGTTATTTGGACTACAAAGAAAGTGGTCCAAAGACAAATACAAAAATGGGTACAAAGCCAACATAGACTACAGTAGAGGAACACTCCAAAGCAGATACATGGTAAGAACGAGCCGTAGAACCACTCAATATCGGTAGGAGCTAAATAAGAATTATTACAGGTTATATGACCTATCAAATAGGCCTCTATAAAGTCGCAATTCCACTGGGACAACATGTAGCATGCGAGAATGACGCATGCTACACTCAGTCTTGGAGTGGAGTGAAGGGAAAACTACTTTGTTTGTCGAAGATTATCATAATTCTCCGGAATTGTGGAGTAATAACAATGCTGATGATAAAGATAACAGACTTAAAAATGATAAGTTCAAACAGTTGGCGATCAAATATGAAAGCACTGTGCTTGAGGTGAAAAAGAAAATCAAGAATTCACGTTCCGCTTCCCATCGTGGAAGAAAAAAGCCACAAGAGTCGAAGGAAATTGGATCATCACCCACTCCGCCGCCGCCGCCGCAACCGTTTGTATAGACATGATGCCGTTAACTGAAGCTGCTTGTTGCTTCTATTGAATTAATATAGATCCATGTCACAAACATATGCTACAAAGCGTATGCGACAGTGAGCTACAAGTTGCTCGTGCAACATTGCTCAAATGTAGTCGCATATCTACAAATAGGAAGCACTAGACGACGTGTAGCATGCTACATGTTGCCTTTTGTTGCCTCAGTGGAATTGTGCCTCAACTAGAAGCTAAGCTACAGACTTAGTGGCATGTACACCAATATCGTAACCCATATCTCATCTGACTGTGGGACAAGAAGACAAACAATTTTCGCCACCTGGAACATATGACACTCCTCCAGTGGACCTATAACGTAAACTCGAAGGTACGAGGATAATTGGGTGGGTATAGTAAATGTGGGAGTAGGGTACAATAATCCAATAGACTCTAGTGCTCCCGGCATAAGAATCGCTCTGAAAATGAAAAAAAAACTATATATAGAGTGCGATCAGATAAAAGAACTATCCTTATTTTCACGACTATAAGTACATATGATATTTAGCTTATTCTTCACAGAACACCACGTATATTTACAAAATTTTCAAAGATAATAATATATATGGATAAATTAGGGATCAAGTTTATAATTTTGTTAGTATTTGTTTGGTAAAACATTGAGTTGTGTGAGAGTGAAGAAGGTTTGGCGAGAAAAGTCGCCGAAAGATTTGAATTAAAAAATTATTAAGCTTCTACCACACCGGCTCGAGTGAAAAAAACAATTTTTCGTCATAGTCAAAGCTGTTTCGTTAAAAAATGAACAAGAAAGTGTAAATTAAATATTAAAAGTAGTCCCGACAGGTGAAAAAGGACGACTTGGTCAACCAACTAAGCAGCTTTATTTCAGAGAAACTTTTATGTATAAACATGTGTTCACGAATTTAAAATAAGATCAAGAAGAAGAAAATATTTTGAATTCTTTTAAATGTTACGATAAATTTCACGACGCCAATTTGAAGGAATAAAAGGAGTGTATAGTCCTTAAAAAATTCATGTAGTGAAGGTTATAAGCTGTCAGATGAAAAAATCCCATGTTTGAAAAACGTAAAGAAGTGGTTTTATTGAATTACGCAAAATTCCACGCGGTATCTTTAGACATAAAAACGACCAGAAACTTTTGAAAAACTGAGTGAAAACGGCAAAAGTAATATATTTCATATGAAAAAGTTTTCTCTTGCGAACGATTTCATCGTACATTTTGATTGCTGGTGCAACAATTTTTCATTCAGGGTAAGAACATTTTCTTGGTCCTTCGAGCCGAATATTTATCTCAACCATTTCCAATTTCAGAAATCTAATAACGAAACAAACTCTCTTGTTAAAATTATCGATTGGCAATTATTCATATCGACTTCACCAGCGTTTGATGCTGTTTATTTTCTATTAATGCAGCTAACTTTTACTATAAAGGTTTAACTGGAGTTTAAGTTAAAGTAAGAAGAGATATTTCCATGTAATTTGTCGAGGAAACATTTTTTCGAAAAAACAAGGGATTCATTGCAGCATTGAGTTCCTCCTTTCGTTTAACTCATTGTCGCTCATTGTAGTCCCTGCTTCTCCTGAATAGTCCTACAACGCCATAGTGATGCAGTTCTTGGCTTGTCACTTGTCAATTCAATTTTCTCTGCATATTCTGCAAGTCGCCCGTGTGACATTTCTCTTGTTTTTTTTTATCAACAAATACTTCCCCTTTTTGGTCGCTACTTTCTCTTTCCATTTTCATAATTATAGCGCCTTTCCAAGTCAATTAACTCAATAACTTTTTTTATTCCAGCATAAAACGTAAGCCCTCCCATTGACGTGGGAAGTACTGTGAATGACCACCCAATTGAGGAAATAATTAATGACAATAGACCCGTTCTCTCCCTATTGAAGCCCAGTGTGAACCTTTCAGTGTTGTTTGACGCGCAACTTGTCCCTTTTAATCTAGTTTAAGTTTGAGTTAAGAACATCTAACCATGATCCCGTTTCATGTGGTTTTGGATTATACTGCGTAATTGGGTATTAAATTTCCTATATAATGACTATCATAAGATAGAAATTCAAAAAATGTCGATGAGCCCCTTTTATTCCTGTACCTACCCTGTACCCTTAGTTGGGTGAAATATAAAGAAAAAAGAGAAATAATAAATTAAAAGAAACGTGAAACAGGAGGAAGTGAATAATAAGATAAAAACAAAAGAAGATTCTGATTATTTAGTAAGTCAAATTTCACGGCAGACTTAATGAGAAAAAAAATACTCATTAATCCTTGATGAGTCTGGTAACTGGGCACTGCATGTATGTACTGGGGTAACACTGAAATATCAACTTGAACTTCCGTTGGACATTTTCTGGGGAAAGGCTCAAAGCTTATTAATGCGTTTAAAATAATTTTATGATATTCACAGGCTTCAGTTAAGGCAAGTGTCCCTCTTCAATTCAGCAGTCTTCTTGGTATTGTGCCCCAGGATTCGGAATTGCCGTGCAATCCGCAAGTATGTGGATGGAGATTTCATCTTTCATGCCACAGCGTCTACATTCATCTTCCACACTATTTTAAGCCTTTTCAGGTGTCTATCTAGTTGACAATATCCCGTTAGGATCCCTGTTAAAGCTCTCAGTGCAGTTTCCCTTACTTATGCATTCATGTGATCTCAACAGGTTGTAGCTGTGGTGGGATACATGGTTACCCATGGAGTCTAAGTTTGGTGGCCAGAAACAGATCGGAGGGAAGTTAACAAAACTTCAGGGGCTTGTCTGTCTGTGCATAACGTGTGCGTAGAGGAGCAGCCCGACTGCTGCAATGGAAGCCATTCTCCATCTTACACTTCAGCGAGAATAGCTGCATACAGGTTGGAGTGCGATGGGAATTGGCACGATGGAGCTTACACTGATAGTTATTCCAGAATCACAGATTTTATCACAAACTTGCTTCTTGAAATGAGAAGTGACATGTCGTCATGTCGGTTACAATTAACGATAGCAAGCCAAATCATATAGAACTAAATTAGGATGAGTTGGAAGCATGCAGTCAGGAAGGAATGTTGGTGAGGTACACAGGCGGATCTAGAACTGAAATATGAACAGGAGTTTATCGTTGGGGAAGATTGCATACTTATTGCAGGCAGAAATCTATGACAATAAGACAAAAGATCCTTACACTCCCAGATAGTCAGTCAGCATGTTCCTATATCAGATCTAGACTGGGACCGCCTACTCTCAACTCTGGCAAGCCATAATAGAGTAACTCTCAAGTGGGTCACAGGGCACAAGGGTATTGTAAGCAATGAAACGGCAGACACCTTAGCAAAGCTTGGGTCTGAAACTGCATTCACTAGTCCTGAACCATTATCATTATTTGGAATTTCAAAAACTGCTGCACGTACGTACGTACGTCTTGGTGGATTCAAATTAAACATTAGACGTACTTCAGCCACGTACCAAAACAGAAACACAGCAAACTTCTGGTCAAAAGTCAAAAAACCTTCAGAGTCGCTGAGTAATGAAACATTGAACTTCAGCAGAAGACAGATTGGTAAAGGGACGCGATTACTTACCGGTCACTGTAACCTGAAGAAGCACATGCATACAATAGGCATTTATTGGGAGAAACTGATTTGTCGGTTGTGCATGAAAAAGGAGGAAATAGCCTCACACATTATCTTCGAATGTGGAGCAATATGTCTCATTGGAGATATATACTCTGAGGACTACAGAACCCAAGGAAGGACTTCTCCAAGAAGATCCTAGTGGAAAGACTGATGAAAGCAAGAGAAAAAAAAAGCTCAAAGGCTGAGTTTCCAAGGTCTCGAAGCCTCCAAATGGGGCGACGACCCAGCACTATAGTGGAACGCGTTTGATGCGATAATGACAGCCAAGCAGTGTCGAACATGGTTAGTACTTGGATGGGTTACCATGCCAAGGAAAACCATCGTATAGGGCCCGTACAGCCTGCAGCGGACTAGGATATCACAGCTTGCAGGCATTATAAAAATGAGCACGAGGTATAATGTAGATATGCCGTATTTCGGAGGAGACGTGAAACCAAGGTCCCGAGTCCATGGATGTTGGGCTCGTTAAAGAACGTTACCACTGGTTGGAACACTAGTGGGTTCGCCAAAATTTCCGGTTAGGGGTAGAGTGCTCCCGGCGTCGGTGATTAGCCTCAGTCGCAAAAATAGACTGACGTTAAATAAGAGAATAAAAAAATAAAAAAAAGCCTCCGAATGGTAGTTCCGAACCAATAAATCAATCAATCGAAATTGAATGTTTCATATAAATGCTATAATAATAAATTTCCTAACAAAAAATAAACCAATCAATATATTAAATTTATGGTTTCTGATACACGAAATCAAATAAATCCATTACATGTTTTTTTTAGTTACAGACGATATCCAAATAGATCGCTATTTCATACATCAAAGAGTCCATAATAAACCCATTCACGAGAAGGAGCTTTAATAATGTGTACAATATCGATTTTATGTCAGACGTGAAGACTCATGTTACGTTAGGTTGATGACTTTGAACATAAAGTTGCATTTTATGATGTATTTTCCATATTCGGTACCGGAAATGGTAATAACCTGTTGTTTTTATTATCAACTAGCAAGAAGCTCGTTGGAATGTTTATGGAAATGGACACAAAAATTAATTAAATTTTTCTATAAGTAAATGAGGTTCAATGTTTGACGCAGAATAATTTCAGATCATGTGAAAAAATTCAATAGTTACAGCGTAATTATTAGTACCTATATCATTATATCCGGAGAAAAATGAGTTTTGGACAAATATTTTGAAACGTTGGGAAAAAGATTATAAACATTTTGCATATTTTCTGTGAAAATTCACAACAAAGGTTATCCACACAGGAAAGTTTATATAATCGGTTTTTTGGATGTGCGCTTGGTTTGAAGAAAAAAATTTATTTTCACTCTCAATTAAGCATATGGAAAACCCCTTATTGATTAAAAAAAAGCGTGAAAGCCATAGAAATGGGAATATGCAGTTGAAATCTAAAATACTATAATTTTCATTTTATAAATGGTCATAGTAAGGGAAGCAATAAGTAGTCGTAGAAAACCAATTTCCAAGTTTTACACGTTTTGTCTCAGTAAAAGCATGCAAGAAAATTGAAAAACGAGCATGTTCATTATATAGGTTTGGCAAATATTTATCTTTCATATCTTCTGTAAGTTCCTTGTGGCATTACTTATTCTTTTTTCTTTTTTTTATGGGAATCAAACCACAATAATGTTTTTTATTTTTTATTCCGACGTTTCGGTAGCGTTCCAGCTACCGTTGTCAAGATTAACTAGTGATAAAATTGATAAAAAAATTTTTGGTCCCTATCTGACACAACGAAAAAATATGACAACTAAACAATCAATAATATTTTGAAGTTTAAGACTACAAAACTTTGTTGTCAAATTTTATTAAGGTCCATTCATAGTAGATCACACCTCTGGTAAAATGTGAAATAAAATATTTCATTTCATGCCATTCTAACGATATGATAGTCTACTAGAAATGGAATTCAGTAAAGTGCACGTTCCAGGAATGGTTTTTATTGGGATAGCGCTTTTTTTTAGCTTATTTTGGAAATGTTATTTTTTTTTTTTTTTAATTTCAACTGCATCAACCACTAAGGGTTATTAGCAGTGGTACGGTATTGATTATTAACATGGATTTTTAAGTTGAAGTTGGGAATACATATTTGTGTCTTAAATTAAATTTGAGAATACATATTTGTGACTCTTAGCTAGTATTTCAGCCGAATGTAGTCAAATTTGGTTACCAATGCTAGAAAGAGAAATTTCCAAAAATCAATTACCCGCGTTATCAGGATAGCATCATAAGTTTTTATCCAGGTTTTCTTATGATTGATCATTGGAATAGTTGTTAATCGATACACACTTCATTACACAAAATCACCAAACTGAGTTATACATGTTTTGAAAACAAAAATGATCATACAAAAAAAAGTAACAACAAACGCGTTTTATCAACAACATTTCCAAAATAAGCTAAAAAAAGCGCTATCCCAATAAAAACCGTTCCTGGAACGTGCACTTCACTGGATTTCATTCCTAGTAGACTATCATATCGTTAGAATGCCATAAAATAAAATATTTTATTTCACATTTTACCAGAGGTGTGATCTACTATGAATGGACCTCAATAAAATTTGACAACAAAGTTTTGTAGTCTTAAACTTCAAAATATTATTGATTGTCTAGTTGTCATATTTTTTCGTTATGTCAGATAGGGACCAAAAATTTTTTTATCAATTTTATTACTAGTTAATCTTGACCACGTTAGCTAGAACGCTACCGAAACGTCGAAATAAAAAATAAAAAACATTATTGTGGTTTGATTCACAAAAGAATAAGAAACAAGAATTTATCTTTCATATGTAGAATGTCATTTAGGAACAACATTACCTACACATATAATTTAATATGTCCAGAAGAGAACAAGATACTTCCCTTCCATGAAATACCCACCACTCTAGACTCAATTGGTCACGATATACACTCTCCGGAGAGGGGAATGCGACACTGTGTCTCTGTTATTCTATAGCTTCCTCTCTTCCACTCACAGAATGGCAATACGGAACATAATTTTTTGCGCAATCTGTAATTTTTAGTTTTTTCACTACTTCGAAAGCTTGTTGCTTGGAAACAGACCGACGCCGTATGAAAATGGTTTGAACAATCTTTTTTATCTAGTTGCTGTTTTAAACATAGCCACCAGCCTAAGGTGTTATCACCATGGTTATATTTTTTTTGACATAACTGTCAATATACAGTCCACTTATTTTGTATTGTCACTATAAATAAAATCAATGGAAAAAGCTATTAAAATAAGCTGTTTTCTTCAACTAACCAAAGGATAATTATTCTGATCAAAGAGAAGAATCATATCCACACATTTTTTGATCGATTCGAGCCGGATTTCCATTCCATAATCAATTTGAGGACCGTGACGGATGTCAAGCCTTCCAGTTTACCCAGTTGAATCCATATTACAAGAAGCATTGTGCCGCAATCTTTTTATGAAATCTGGAGGACAAATTGACAAAGACAAGGTACCTAACCTAATCTAACCTAACCTAACATTCAATTAGCATCGCATCCATCTGAACCATTTCGAGCTGTTTTCTGGTCATTTCCGCGAAACGGCTAATCAAGCCATTTTTTAACGTGTTTAAGTGATTTTAACCGCTATATCGATCCTTCAGATACGCTATAAGTGTAGCAATTTGACCTACCGTGGGTGTAACACTTTTATTTCTCAACTAATCCGTATCGTTATCCCTCAAACATGCCTAAATCAAAAAGGGGTAACCATCAAGATGACAGTAGTCAAAAAATTGACATTTATAATGATCTCGTAGCTCGTCGCGACGCTGTCACTAACGAAATAAATAGATTTCAAACCTTTTTGGAATTGAAATGCAATGATTTAAATAATCCTATTTTGTTGATAGACCTGACCACTCGATTAAATAGGATTGAACCTGTAACGTTAATTTTATCCACTCTCCTTATATTTAAATATTTATTAAATTATCTTATGGATGGCG
>CAJUYI010000381.1:14665-27751 GCA_910591695.1 Galerucella pusilla
TGCAATTTGTCTTGCCTTATTATTTTAAATAAATATTAGGTAACAAACCTTTGATTGATGAATTTAAGCATGTCCAAATTCAAATTGAGAAACTCTGTTTAGATAATGAATATGAAGAAATAAAAGATCAGGATCGAGAATACGAATCATTTGAAAATTTATATTTCACGAATATCTCAAATGCAAAATTGACTATAAACAAAATTAATGCCGCTCAGGCTACCCCAAGTGCACTCTCTACTGGCTCTTCAGTGCAAGTTGCACTGCCATCGGCACATGGTCAGTACGGTTCACGTCTCCCCCCTATACCACTACCTAATTTCAGCGGATCCTATGATACTTGGACCAATTTTAAAGATACCTTCATCACGCTCATTGAGAAAAACTCTCAACTCAATAGAATTGAAAAATTCTATTATCTACGATCCAGTTTACAGGGAGAAGCTGCTCAAATAATTAACTCTTTAGCCACAACCGAGAATAACTATGCTACTGCTTGGTCCCTTCTGCAGGAAAGATACGAAAACAAAAAGGCAATCGTGCACTCGCACATCAAAGGTATTTTTGAACTCAACCAAGTGAAAGATGATTCTCATCTCAGTTTAAGAAAACTTCTGGACAGTTTTCAAAATCATTTTAAATCTTTACAGAACTTAAATGAACCTGTAGACCAATGGAGCAGCATTTTAATTTATTTACTTACCTCAAAATTGGACTATAATAGTCGTAAAGAATGGGAATATTTCTCAAGAAATATTGATAATCCTTCAACTCGAGATTTTATAACTTTTTTATCTCAACGTTGTCGCTTTTTGGAATCTCTTGACTTCAAATTGAATACTAAAAAACCTTTTGTATCTGATAAACCTCAAAAATACGAACGTAAAACATTACTTTCCCATAATAACAACACTATTTCATGCCCACTATGTAAAGACAGTCATTTTATATATTCATGCCGAAAATTTATTGACTTACCTATAAGTAATAGGTTTTCGGAGGCAAAACGTGCGAACTTATGCACTAATTGTTTGCGTCCAGGACACCGCCAAAGTGATTGCAAGTCTACTTATACTTGCAAGACGTGTCAAAACAAGCATCATTCATTTCTACACATGCAACCAAATCATATGAAACCTCTCAATCGACCATGCCATGATAACACCCAAACTAACGCTCATACTAATAGCACCACCCATTCACGATTCTCCATTTCAAACAATCCAACTACCTCTCAATCACACGAGAATCTTCGAATTCTACCCAATGTAAACAATGTAAATATTGAAGATAACCACTCTCAAAATTTATATTGTTCTAATGCAAACCAAAACTCATTTGTCTTACTCTCTACCGCATTTATTGAGGTATTTGACAAAAACCATCAGCCTATAGTATGTAAGGCCATACTTGACAATGGAAGTCAATCCAATTTTGTCACTCAGAATTTATTTGAAAGGTTAAACTTACCTTTTGAGCCTATTAAAATGTCCGTTTCAGGAATTAGCGAAAAGTGCACCAATATTTCTAAACGAACTCAACTCAAAATAAAATCAACTCATGATAATTTTTATATCAAAATACCAGCCTTGGTGATAAGTAAAATAACCGAAAAAATACCTCCCTTCTCTATAAACATCACAAATTTAAATATACCAACAAATATTCACCTAGCCGACCCTGAGTTTCTCAAACCTGCCGATATAGATATACTTCTAGGCGCAGGCGTTTTTTACAACCTCCTTAATGCTAACCAAATTAAATTGGGCAAAAATAATCCTATCTTACAAGACACCAAACTAGGGTGGGTAGTAAGTGGCTCAGTTGATTTACTGTCAACAAATAATCAACACACAAACTCCTTAAAATGTACAAACAACGATCTTCAAAATAGTTTGCAGCTTTTTCGGAACTGCGAAGAAACCACCGAACAAATATCTAAAAATAAATATTCTCAAGAAGAAATCGACTGTGAAAACCATTTTAAAGCCTCTACACATCGAGATTCCTCTGGAAAATTTATTGTAAGCCTTCCTCTCAGGCCTAATGTTTCTCAGCTTGGAGACTCTTTTCAAACCGCCTTGAAACGTTTTCTTGCAATTGAGCAAAAACTGAATAGGAATCCTAATATGAAAAAAACCTACTGCGACTTTATCTCAGAATATAAAGGCCTTGGACATATGTCTGAAATAAACCCAGATATCTCCAGCCATAACTCTGTATATCCCTCTTATTATCTTCCACATCATTGTGTGGAAAAGAGTGATAGCCTAACTACTCGCCTCAGAGTCGTCTTCGACGGATCTGCTACGTCGTCTTCAGGAGTATCTATCAATGACTGCCTAAAAGTCGGACCTACTGTCCAAAACGATTTATTTACCGTAATATTGCGTTTTCGACAGCATAATTTTGTATTAACAGGGGACATTGCAAAAATGTATCGCCAATTTTTGATCGAACCTCAGCAACGTTGCCTCCAACGAATTCTGTGGCGTGACAACTTTCAAGACAAAATTGGACATTTTGAATTGAACACAGTCACTTATGGAATGGCAAGCAGTGCTTTTTTAGCCACGCGTTGTCTGAACCAAATCTCAGAAGACACCTTGAACTCTTATCCCACAGAAAGTGGAATCATAAGAAATGATGTCTATGTCGATGACGTCATCACCGGTGCATCTACTGGAGAAGCTCTTTTAAATATTCGCAAAAATCTTATAAAGATATTTGAAACATACGGACTTGAATTAAGAAAATTTTCTTCCAATAGCCAATCTGTAATATCTGACATAACCGAGCCCTTTACTCAATCTAAATCCTTAACACTTGATGAATCTCATCACCATAAAACCCTAGGCATATCTTGGAATTCCGAACAAGATATTTTCATCTACAACTCTAACATCGATCTTAACTCTACACCTGTAACTAAACGTGTCATATTATCACTTATTTCACAGATTTTCGACCCTCTTGGCCTTCTAGGACCTATGGTTTTACAAGTCAAAATCATTTTACAGAAATTATGGTTACTTAAAATCGCTTGGGATGATCCTGTACCCACAGACATTTTCCGAGTATGGAAAAACTTTACCCATCACTTATCCTTAGTTGATTATTTCAAAATTCCCCGCCAAGTCACAATTAAAACATTTGTTGCTTTTGAACTTCACGGATTCAGTGACTCTTCCATTAATGCTTTTGGAGCCTGCATATATTCACGTTCTATAGATTCTTATGGCAATATTTCTGTTCATCTACTAACTGCTAAGAGCCGCGTAGCTCCTTTGAAAGCCGTAAGTTTACCACGTCTTGAACTATGTGGTGCCCTAGTCCTATCTCGATTAATGAATAAAGTCATAAAAGCTTCAACTTGTCAACCAAACAAGGTGTACTATTACACTGATTTTACTATGGTTCTCTGTTGGCTTTCTTTAGAGCCTAGACAATTGAAATCATACGTCTGTAATAGAATTTCAGAAATCCAGCAAATTACTGATCCGAATACATGGTATCACATTTCGTCTGCTGAAAATCCAGCGGATATTATATCTCGGGTCATGAGTCCTCAGGACCTCAAAACCTGCTCTATGTGGTGGCATGGTCCAGCCTTTTTATCCAAGCCAAAGGAATTTTGGCCCAATAATACTCATATCTCTAATTACAAACGTAAAAAACTAGATTCTGAAACCCTAGAATTGAACCCTAAATCCATTTTGCTCATTTCTTCAAGATCGAATTTTTCATTATTTGAAAAATTTTCTGACTACAATAAACTGATTAATGTGACTGCTTACTGCCTACGATTCATTCAAAATTTGAAATTATCAAAACATACCCGTCAAATAGGACAATTAACACTTTTTGAACGTGAACACGCATTAACTACCCTAGTTACCATAATTCAAGGTGAAACATTTTCTAAAGATTTAGTACAATTGAAAAACAAAAATTACTTAAAGCCTCAAAGTAAATTGAAATCCTTGAACCCATTCATTGACAAAACTGGAGTTTTGCGAGTCGGTGGTAGACTCCAACATTCCAATCTTGACTATCAAGCCAAACATCCTATACTTTTACCGAAGAGTCACATTTTCACTCATTTAATCATAACTCACATACACAAAATAAACTTCCACCCCGGTATACAATCTACTCTCTCTTTTGTGAGACAAAAATTTTGGCCCATACAGGGAAAATCAGCTGTAAAATATGTTATTTATAGATGCATAACTTGCCATAAACAAAACCCTAAACCTTTACATACTCTTATGGGAAATTTACCTGAACCAAGAATTAACCCATCAAGACCATTTCTTCACACCGGCATGGACTATGCTGGATTTTTTATGATAAAAGATTCGAAATTGCGTAACCGGAAATTCATCAAAGCCTATCTATGCATATTTGTGTGTTTGGCTACTAGAGCAGTGCATTTGGAACTGGTTACCGATTTGACTTCTCAAGGTTTCCTGGCCATGCTTAAAAGATTTGTCTCTCGCCGCGGTTTATGTCAGCACTTATATTCCGATAATGGCACCAACTTTATTGGGGCAAATAGCGAGCTACGTGAAATTTATAAACTTTGTCAATCAACTGAATTTGAAACCTATGCCAAAAATAATATGATTCAGTTTCATTTTAATCCCCCTGGTTCTCCGCATTTTGGAGGTTTGTGGGAAAGTGCGGTAAAATCCTTTAAACATCATTTACGTCGTATAGTATCTGACGAAAACCCCCTTACTTATGAAGAATTTTATACTTTTATGGTTCAGGTGGAAGCGGTGTTAAATTCTCGACCTCTCTTACCAATAACTAATGACCCTAACGACCTCGAAACCCTCACTCCTGGACACTTTCTTGTTGGCCATCCTCTTAACCTCATACCTGACATTGACATTCAAACAACACCTATGAACCACTTCACGAGATACCAGATGTTACAATCCATGGTTCAACACTTTTGGCGCAGATGGTCTACCCAGTATCTACATACACTCCACGAGCGTTCAAAATGGCGTTTCAAAACCGATATGGAAAAGCTTCAAGGATCCTTGGTTCTTTTGAAGGATGACAACAATCCACCATCCAAATGGACAACCGGAAGGATAGTGAGTCTACACCCAGGCAAGGACGGTATCACACGTGTTGTTAGTGTACGTACCTCGAACGGCAATATTTTAAAACGAAGTGTTGTCAAGGTGTGCCCTCTCCCCATATCTGATGAAGATCAAGGACTTCCATAGACTCACCTATATCACGGACATTCGCAGTCAAAAATGGACTTACTTGTGTCAGTAATGAAAATTTACATTATGTACCCAACATTTAAATTATTGAAAGATACCGCAGTACTTTCAAGGGCGGCGGTATGAGCAATCTTTTTTATCTAGTTGCTGTTTTAAACATAGCCACCAGCCTAAGGTGTTATCACCATGGTTATATTTTTTTTGACATAACTGTCAATATACAGTCCACTTATTTTGTATTGTCACTATAAATAAAATCAATGGAAAAAGCTATTAAAATAAGCTGTTTTCTTCAACTAACCAAAGGATAATTATTCTGATCAAAGAGAAGAATCATATCCACACATGGTTTGTGGGCAGATTCGTATACTATATAGGTTTAGAGGTGGAAGCAGCTTTTTCTTACATAATGGGATGAATAATTATATATTTTAAACAGTTTTCTTATCAAAATGTTTTTAAATTCTCACTGCACCTTAAATATTACAAAAATAGTGTTAAATATTTGTCGTGGAAAATATACAAGCACAATAACCCAGGAAACACTTTACTGCTAACAAAAATCCGATCAAAACAACGGAAAAACTTTTTGAACAGCGACATACTTTACTTTTTCGTTTTTCCCGGAAAGTTATTCAAAATTCGTTGCCGATTGAATGAGTCGCAGCTTGTTATGCTCCACATTAACGTAGAAAATTGTCAAATGGATTTTACAGAAGTAAAAGGAAATTTTAAACGTTCTACTCCCATCTAAACATGAAAACTTTGTTTGTCCATGATTTGGATCCGCTATTTTCATCTGCATTAGTCTTAAGAAAAGTAAATATCCAGCTGTTTTCGTTCTGGTATACCCTTTTTTCTTCCGTTTACTCAGAATAACAAAAATTTCAATGGGAAAGAAACTTGTTTTCATAAAGAACATAATCGTGATCTACATGCATGAAAACTACTATCTGATGTAATTATACAGAGAGGCTCAAAAGTCTGGAAACGGCTAATTATATCGTAAACTGCTAGTCCTAATTGTACAAAGTTTGGGGTACACCTATTTTAGGATACGTAGATTTCAGATTTGATATCTAAAATGTTGCCAGACTTGCTGTTTCTTTTCTATTCTTAGTAACTTTGGTTTATCAAATTTATAACCCTGTATATTCTGCCATTATTGGAATTCCCTGTTTAATACGAGCTCAACCATATACCAACCTTACGACAAACTTCGATATATGGGTTATTTTAAGAGATATCAGAAAATGTTATAAACAAAAATAGTAGATGTGTTGGAGGTCCATATTTTGAAATTATATCGAACTATACAGAGTGCTGCATAACTCCGTTACAAACCAAACATATGATTTTCCAAATGGGAACCCCTGTATATTATACCGAATTCGGATTGGTTCCATTTTTTTGAAGCTTTTGATACAAGATTTTGCCACGTTATACAGAGTCCTTCAAAATATATGGACACGTTTATGTGAAAATCGTAGGTAAATTAACGCTCTGTAGCTTGTTGTACGTTGAAGAAAAAAATGTATTTTGCTAAACAGAGTTTTGTAATATGATGCAATATCTCCGTATCCTATTAAATTTCAATTATATTCTCTCTTGTATACAGGGTGAACGGAAACTCGAACCTGTCATTTTCTCTCTTATTTCAAATGGAACACCGTGTATTTTATAGCAAAAATATAATCTTCGATTATGTAACTTTAATTTTTGTCAAGCATTCCCTATACACAGTTATTTTGTAATATTTATTGTAAAATATAATTACAGACCTATTATGTGAAAGCATTAAACGTCGTATGTAACAAAAAATACTAATTAATAATAAATTTCAATGAATAATTTATTTTAAGCAAATCTAGCCACCAAAAGTATCATCCCAACCGTAATATTAAACTAAAGGTTCAAAATGTTCACCGTTAACAGCAATGCAATGCTGCAGAATAGTTCAAATGATTGACTAACATTTCCCAGCATATCAACGTTAGCAGATCGAAATGCCGCACTAATTATATCTTTCATGTCATCTCTTATAGCCGGGGATTTTATAAACTTATTCCTCACAAGACCCGAAAAAAATTAATATATACTATTGTTAAAACGGGTGACCGAGCTGGCCAATCAGTTGGGCCTCTCTTACAGCATTGCATTGATGTTAACGGAGAACAGTGTGAGCCTTCAGCTTAATATTACGGTTAGGATTATACTTTCGGTAGCTAGTTTTGTTTAGAATGAATTATTCATTAAAATTTATCATTAATTAGGATTTTTTGTTACATATAACGTATATTGCTTTCACATAATAGGTCAATAATAATAGTTTAAAATAAATATTACCAGATAACTCTGTTTTCATAAACTTTGGGTATAGGGAATGCTTGACAAAAATTAAAGTTACAGAATCGAAGATTCTATTTCTGCTATAAAATACAGGATGCTCCATTTGAAAGAGGCAAGAAAATGACAGGTTCGAGTTTCCGTTCACCCTGTATATAAGAAACAATATAATTGAAATTTAATAGGATACGGATATATTGCATCATGTTACGAAACTCTGTTCGGCAAAATACATTTTTTTTCTTCAACGTACAGAGCGTTGATTTACCTACGATTTTCACATAAACGTGTCCATATCTTTTGAAGGACTCTGTATAACGTGGCAAACCGCATATCAAAAGCTTCAAAAAAATGCAACTAATCCGAATTCGGTTCAATATACAGGGGTTCCCATTTGAAAAATCATATGTTTGGTTTGTAACGGACTTATGCAGCACTCTGTATAGTTCGATATAACTTTAAAATATGGACCTTCAACACATCTACTATTTTTGTTAATAACAATTTTTGATATATCTTAAAATAACCCATATACCGAAGTTTGTCGTAAGATTGGTACACCCTGTATAACACTTACGATTTTATTTAGAATAAAGAGTCTTAAATACATAAAACAGTGCAAAATATGTAGGTTTGAAGAAACTTTTATGTAGAATGCTCTGATTTTGTTAATTGGGCCATTCTTTATCGAAGGAAATTTAACGTCAGATAAATATGAACTTCTACTTGAAATGAAATTGTATCTACACTGAGAAACTTGCTTTTATAGCCAATTTCAATCAGATATGATTTCAGCAGGAGCTCCAGCTCATTTTGGTGTTAATGTTCGGTGTTATTTAGATGAGATATTTCTCGGAAAATGAATTGTTGGACGAGGTAAAATTGAACGACCTCCACGTTCACCTGATTCCAATCCTAAAGATTATTTTCATTGGGGATACTTGAAATATTTAGTATACAAATAGGCCAGACTTATGTTTTATGTATTTGAGACCTCCCAGACTACATAAATCATAGGTGTTACATAAGGTTGAACTCGTATTAAATAGGAGATTCCAATAATGAGTGAAAATACAGGGTGATGAATTTTAAAAACCAAAGTTACTAATAATATAAGATAAAAGGCAAATCTGGCAACATTCACGATTGGCCGGTTCCTGACTTTTGGGCCACTCTGTATATTTTTATTTGTCTTATAACATGATTAATATATTAATTTGAATAATTTTCATTCCAAACATGAAAATTTAGGCGCTATTTGTAAAGGCTGCTATAATAGGTGTAATGCAGTATTACAAACTAGTCCTAACAGGACGAATAACTAGAAAGGAGAGAAGAAAATAGGTCGCGTCCATCCCAACAAAGTTGATCAGGTAGCGATTTTTAGAGTGATTCATCAGTTCGTAATTCTGCTGAACGTGCTAATAAAACCATCGATATAACATGTCAAATTTCAATGAATACAACAACAACAACAACTCAATTTTATTTGATATATGCGACAATTATGAAATAGGTATAACTTCTTATCATTAAAAAATGGGATTTAATTACAATAAATTGAACTCCCCACTTTGGAGCATACTATGAAAAGTTGAATTTCTTGATAAACCATACAATTTATTAATGAAATAATAAGTCACCTCCAGCTGTTCACTCATTTTCACTAAAATACAAATTAAAATATCTCCAAACAAAGATATTCATAATATGTTTCCAGCATATGTCATAAATGACAGTTAATGCATCATCAATCGGTAGCGTGTAGCGTATTTTAATTCTGATTTAAAAAATAGCGAGGTTAATACCACATCGCTCAATCTGATGAGTTAACAAAAACACGCGTTCAGCAGGAAATTGATGATCGTTTCGGTAGCGCTACGTTGTGATGAACGCGACCATTGTTACTCTTTTTATGATCAGATATTTCTTCATGATAACCACTGACAACTCCAAATCGAGATAGTTAATTCCAAAAGAGCATTGACATTAGTTACTTCCGCAAGTGACACTGTCACTTTTGTTATGTTTAGATGCGTAAAGCAATATTTTATTTCAACTAGGTTTTTTATCATAACCGTTTGCTTTATGGCTTTCGGAGCTATTTGAAACGACAACTCGAGATGAACTATCGTTCATATAATTCAGGAAATGGAGATAAAAAAATGGCTAAACCTCGCAATTTTTTCTTTCAGTATCGATTTTCATGAAAATTTGGGATCAGGTCCATTTCACATTCTAGTTAATTTTCGACATCGTGCCGCTATACGCTTTTTTCCAAGGGTGAACACTACTAATTATAAAATAACATTGTTAACCGAAATTTCATGCTTTGGGCTATATTATCTCAACCCTTAAAAATCAACCTTTGTTGAATGTAAAAATACATTTTCCTCCCAAAAAAGTGATTTAATTCAAGAATTCTGTTGTTTATAATATGCATTGAGTTCATTTTGCAACATTTTAACTCTTAATAACATGGGCAGATGTTCCTTCTTCTCTGGATTTCGATTTGAAAGGAAAAAGTGGAACGTGTAACGTATTACTGCGAAATACATCTGTTACCGTAAAAATCCAATTTCAGTTAAAACCCGAATTTCCCAGGAAAATCTAGTTTTAACTATCGCTCACAGTCAATTCTAGATCTCACTAGTTAGAACTAGAATTAACAAATATTTTAAGTTGATTCTAGCTTTAACTAAACATCCTCTAGTTAAAACTATATAGTTTTTACTAAATATGTCAGTAAAATCTGTGTAACCTATAAAGATTTCATTTTGAACAAAATCCTATGGGTTTACCTATACCAAAAACAATAAAACAAACAAACGTCACATCATAATACTTAGTGCATAAAAAAATAAAAATACATGGAATAAGTTACATAAACGGGTGCGTTGGATAATCAAATGGGTGGAAATAAAAGAAAACGTGAAAAAATTCGAAAAAACTTGACAAAAAAAAAATAAAAAATTCTTTTTACGTCCCAGCCCCAGATAGTAGGAACATGTTTCCTACTTATTCCTACATAGCTGACTATCGTGACATTTAGAATTGCAGTGTTTTCCCTTCTTTTTTCAAAAGCATCTATTAGTGTTGCAAGTCTTCTTACAGACGCAACGTGCAAACCCTTTACCTCCTCCTGAAGCAGCATGACTAGCGGCGGTTCTCAAGGACAGATAAGCTAATAATTTTTCTTTTGAAATGTCAAATTCTGATCTGTAAATAATAATTAATATAAAATATATCCCTGATTTGATGAATAAAAATGTACCTGAAGTACAATTCCTCCAGTATCCAATATTTAGTCCCAAATTTAAATAAACAATCTTCATTCTTTTCAAGAATAACACCTATAATATTCCTTAGATCTGCTTTCGACTTGTCGTCATCCGGTATCGGGACCATTATATTGTCACCCCTTTCCGTGGGTCGTCGGAAACTAATTTCATTGTTTCAGCGTATTTTTTTAAACCTTCATGTGCTTCCCGTCTAGCTAATAAAATTGATGATTCTGTACTAGAACCATCCTCTTCAGACAAAGATTCACTATTCTGCTGATTAGAAATGTTTTGAAGTTCTTCTTCATCGAGTATGTTTTGAAAAATTTTTGTTTAAAAATTTCCCTGTATGAATCCTGCACCAAGAGAAAACAAGTCGCAACGTCCGTTACGCATGAGCTTTTTACAATAAGGGCTTCTACCAACAGCACGTGAAAGTTTTTAGTAAAAACTAGTTTTAACTAGTAACAACGGTTTTGAATTTAATATTTTTGAAATTTTTGGACAATTGTAATATAACTAGTTAAATTTAGAATGGGTTCGTTCACTAAAATTTTCAAATCATTTTTAACTGTCGTAAAACAAAGTACTAAGGATAAAATTATGATTCTGAAAATTTCATGTCAACAGAATATGCCGTTCTCCTAATACAACCAATTAAACAAGCATACCGTAGCAGGGCGAAGACTATGACTGTGACGTCACCGCATATGAAAGTTAATGTGCACAAACATTACGCTTCTGACTGTAACGTGCCTCGCGTAGAATTTATTTATTTTGAATTACTTACAAAATTTCTGTGTTAATAAAATAAAATGTGTGGACCTAATTTTAAAAAAGCAGGCTCATTAAATCTTCTAGAAGTGGACTTGCTAATGATTATGGAGCTTTTTAATAAAAAACACGAGTTTATTAAATTATAATTTTATACTATGTGACACATCGTTTTTGGCTGTATTCCGGCAAGAATGATTTAAAATGTCAATATTTTCATAAATACATGCTCTCTCAAATGATATACTGGGTGATTTCAGATGTTTTATTTTATTCCTGGTCTGGTGGACAAAGTTACGGTGATAACGCTACAGGTTACTTAGTCAAAAATTGCAATTTTTTCAACTGCAGACTGCCCAGTTAAAGGAGCTTCTCCAAATGATATTTATGATGAATGTGTAGTGGAAATTAAATCACCAAAAATTAAATCACCAATGTTGATAAGAACAAGAAAAACTTATTTGATAAAGCAAGTTTTGGCAATTACTTGGTGTGTCCTTAAACACCCGAACGGAAAGGAAAACGTGACACTGAACGTCTTCCTTTTGCCACCACTTCAGAAAAATACAAAAATATGCTTAAGGACAAGAGTGAAAAGAGCAGAAAGCTAGAAGAAGAGAAGGCTGAAAGGAAACGAAAGCGCGAAGAAAATGAAACTCTTGGTAAAGGAACGAAAACAATTAAGGCAAAAGAAAGACAAAAGCAAGCTCGAGCATCTAGCAAATGTATACCTCCGAAAGTGCAGACTACCACACGAGCGCTATTCAGCACCAAAGGAAAAAGCATGAGTTCCACAAACTTGTACAATTTGTCAAAGGTGTGCTACTTCTCGAAAGCGCCTAGTGGCCTAGTTTGTGATGACTGTTCTAAAATATATCATAAGTCATGCATTCCCAAGAAACACCAGATTCATATTACGGAGGATGTAGATAATGATTTATTTGTATGCCACAGTTGTTACCGCGAAGATAGTGCTTCAGAAGATGAAGATATCGATTATGATGATTATAATGATGATGATCCAGAAGAAACTGACACACTTCTTTCCCAATATCAAGAGTACTACAAAGATAATTGAGTGTTATGATTTGTCCAATAACTATCTGAAATATGTCCAATAATTATGAAAAGTGTCCAATCACTGTATTTTTTTCGTAACGTTAAATAAAATATTTTTCAAAAATTTGTTTATCTCCATTCTTTGAAAATAAGCATACAGACTAATAAAGTCAGGTTTCATTTACTGATTAATGGGGTTAGATCATTTGATACAAAATAATCGTGGAAATGGTAACGGTTTTCTAATATCGGTTCGCTTAAATGTCCAATGACTATGTTGTTTACCCTATTGGTTCCAAATTTTTACATCAGATTCATATGCACATGTAAATCACTGGTAAAAAAGCGATATTTGTTAGAGCTGATCCGGACTTTGA
>CAJUYI010000381.1:33246-70802 GCA_910591695.1 Galerucella pusilla
ATAAGAGCAAACACCACCTTATTCGAGTCCTTTCAACTCACCCCATTAAAATACCAAGGAATCCTGAGAAAATTGATTAACATATTCTTAAAGCTCTTAAAAAAATACCACAAAATCGTTTTTGAAAATATTTTATATAGCTGAAAATGAAGGAGCTATGTTTAAAAACACCAATCAATTTTTCTATTGATGCGAATAGCGTTCTTCGGAGCGCAATAATCTACTTAGTTGATATATTATTTCCTAGCAAAATCTAGTTTTAATTATCGCTCACAGTCAATGGGCTCATTTACATATTTTTTTTTATTTTACTATTAGGAAGAGCACATCATTTTGAGGCTCTGTGCAAAAAATTAGACGTCAGCGAGACTTCTAAGTCGCCTAAAAAAAATTGCACAACGCTCCCCTCCGAATTTTAGGGGTGACGTCATCGCATATGAAAATCTCTCGTTCAGAGAGCGGATACCACGCCGATCGGTTTTCGGTTAGATGACTACTTAGCTAGTAACAGTACTTTGCTCGCTTATATGCTTATTATTTTTTATTATACGTTCCAGCAAACTCTAAACAGTGTTATGTTTGTGAAATAAGAACGTTTAGAAATAATTTAACCTATTCGACACAACGGACCAGAGCCAGAGTAAAAAAAACTATAAATATTGTGCGGTTCCAGAATGTAAACGTACTACGACTGAAACATCTAACAAAACATTTATTCCTATTAATAGGAATGCAAAAAACGGAAGCAATGGCAGAGAAGCATAAAAAGACTCAAAGCATTCACTGATAAGTCAACATACTTTGTTTGTGTATTTTTAGGATTTCATTTTTCTTCAATCAGAATCGTTATAAACTACCTTATAAAATACGTTGTGAATCCATATTGAGAGGGTTATTGGAAACCAGAAAGAAAGAAATTATTTTATTTGATTCAAAGTCCGGATCAGCTCTAACAAATATCGCTTTTTTACCAGTGATGTACATGTGCATATGAATCTGATGTAAAAATTTGGAACCAATAGGGTAAACAACATAGTCATTGGACATTTAAGCGAACCGATATTAGAAAACCGTTACCATTTCCACGATTATTTTGTATCAAATGATCTAACCCCATTAATCAGTAAATGAAACCTGACTTTATTAGTCTGTATGCTTATTTTCAAAGAATGGAGATAAACAAATTTTTGAAAAAAATTTATTGAACGTTACGAAAAAAATACAGTGATTGGACACTTTTCATAATTATTGGACATATTTCAGATAGTTATTGGACAAATCATAACACTCAATTATCTTTGTAGTACTCTTGATATTGGGAAAGAAGTGTGTCAGTTTCTTCTGGATCATCATCATTATAATCATTATAATCGATATCTTCATCTTCTGACGCACTATCTTCGCGGTAACAACTGTGGCATACAAATAAATCATTATCTACATCCTCCGTAATATGAATCTGGTGTTTCTTGGGAATGCATGACTTATGATATATTTTAGAACAGTCATCACAAACTAGGCCACTAGGCGCTTTCGAGAAGTAGCACACCTTTGACAAATTGTACAAGTTTGTGGAATTCATGATTTTTCCTTTGGTGCTGAATAGCGCTCGTGTGGTAGTCTGCACTTTCGGAGGTATACATTTGCTAGATGCTGGAGCTTGCTTTTGTCTTTCTTTTGCCTTTCTTTTGCCTTAATTGTTTTCGTTCCTTTACCAAGAGTTTTATTTTCTTCGCGCTTTCGTTTCCTTTCAGCCTTCTCTTCTTCTAGCTTTCTGCTCTTTTCACTCTTGTCCTTAAGCATATTTTTGTATTTTCTGAAGTGGTGGCAGAAGGAAGACGTTCAGTGTCACGTTTTCCTTTCCGTTCGGGTGTTTAAGGACACACCAAGTAATTGCCAAAACCTGCTTCATCAAAATAAGTTTTTCGTGTTCTTATCAACATTGGTGATTTAATTTCCACTACACATTCATCATAAATATCATTTGGAGGAGCTCCTTTAATTGGGCAGTCTGCAGTTGGAAAAATTGCAATTTTTGACTGAGTAACCTGTAGCGTTATCACCGTAACTTTGTCCACCAGACCAGGAATAAAATAAAACATCTGGAATCACCCTGTATATCATTTGAGAGAGCATGTATTTATGAAAATATTGACATTTTTAATCATTCTTGCCGGAAAACAGCAAAAACAATGTGTCACATAGTATAAAATTATAATTTAATAAACTCGTGTTTTTTATTAAAAAGCTCCATAATCATTAGCAATTCCACTTCTGGAAGATTTAATGAGCCTGCTTTTTTAAAATTAGGTCCACACATTTTATTAACACAAAAATTTTGTAAGTAATTCAAAATAAATAAATTCTACGCGAGGCACGTTACAGTCAGAAGCGTAATGTTTGTGCACATTAACTTTCATATGCGGTGACGTCACGGTCATAGTGTTCGCCCCGTTGTATTAGGAGAACGACATATTCTATTGACATGAAATTTTCAGAATCATAATTTTATCCTTAGTACTTTGTTTTACGACAGTTAAAAATTATTTAAGAATTTTAGTAAACGAGCCCATTCTAAATTCAACTAGTTAAAATACAATTGTCTAAACATTTCAAAAATATTAAATTCAAAACCGTTGTTACTAGTTAAAACTAGTTTTTACTTTCACGTGCTGTTGGTAGGAGCCCTTATTGTAAAAAGCTCATGCGTAACAGACGTTGCGACTTGTTTTCTCTTGGGGCAGGATTCATACAGGGAAATTTTTGAAAATTTTTTTTCAAAACATACATGATGAAGAAGAACTTCAAAACATTTTTAATCAGCAGAATAGTGAATCTTTGTCTGATGTTGAAGAGGACGGTCCTAGTACAGAATCATCAATTTTATTAGCTAGACGAGCACATGAAAGGTTTAAAAACATAGGCTAAAACAATGAAATTATTTTCCGACGACTCACGGAAAGGGGTGACAATATAATGGTCCCGATACCGGATGACGACAAGTCAAAAGCAGATCTAAGAAACATCATAGGTGTTATTCTTGAGAATGAAGATGGTTTATATAAATTTGGGACTAAATATGTCATAATGGAGGAATTGTACTTCAGGTACATTTTTATTCCTCAAATCAGGGATATATTTTATATTAATTATTCTCTACAGATCAGAATTTGACACTTCAAAAGAAAAATTATTAGCTGATTTGTCCTTGAGAGCCGCCGCTAGTCATGCTGCTTCAGGAGAAGGTCAAGGGTTTGCACGTTGCGTCTGTAAGAAGACTTGCAACACTAAGAGATGCTTTTGAAAAAAGAAGGGAAAACTCTGCAATTCTAAATGTCACGATAGTCAGCTATGTAGGAATAAGTAGGAAACTTGTTCCTACTATCTGGGGCTGGGACGTAAAAAGAATTTTTTATTTTGTTGTTTGTCAAGTTTTTTCGAATTGTTTCACGTTTTTTTTTATTTCCCACCCATTTGATTATCCAACGCACCCGTTTATGTAACTTATTCCATGTATTTTTTTATGCACTAAGTATTATGATGTGACGTTTGTTTGTTTTATTGTTTTTGGTATAGGTAAACCTATAGGATTTTGTTCAAAATGAAATCTTTATAGGTTACACAGATTTTACTGACATATTTAGTGAAAACTATATAGTTTTAACTAGAGGATGTTTAGTTAAAGCTAGAATCAACTTAAAATATTTGTTAATTCTAGTTCTAACTAGTGAGATCTAGAATTGACTGTGAGCGATAGTTAAAACTAGATTTTCCTGGGAAATTCGGGTTTTAACTGAAATTGGATTTTTACGGTAACAGATGTAGGTATTTCGCAGTAATACGTTACACGTTCCACTTTTTCCTTTCAAATCGAAATCCAGAGAAGAAGGAACATCTGCCCATGTTATTAAGAGTTGAAATGTTGCAAAATGAACTTAATGCATATTATAAACAACAGAATTCTTGAATTAAATCACTTCTTTGGGGGGAAAATGTATTTTTACATTCAACAAAGGTTGATTTTTAAGGGTTGAGATAATATGATATAGCCCCAAGCATGAAATTTCGGTTAACAATGTTATTTTACAATTAGTAGTGTTCACCCTTGGAAAAAAAGCGTATAGCGGCACGATGTCGAAAATTAACTAGAATGTGAAATGGACCTGATCCCAAATTTTCATGAAAATCGATACTGAAAGAAAAAATTGCGAGGTTTTGCAATTTTTTTATCTCCATTTCCTGAATTATATAAACGATAGTTGTCGTTTCAAATAGCTCCGAAAGCCATACAGCAAACGGTTATGATAAAAAAACCTAGTTGAAATAAAATATTGCTTTACGCATCTAAACATAACAAAAGTGACAGTGTCACTTGCGGAAGTAACTAATGTCAATGCTCTTTTGGAATTAACTATCTCGATTTGGAGTTGTCAGTGGTTATCATGAAGAAATATCTGATTATAAAAAGAGTAACAATGGTCGCGTTCATCACAACGTAGCGCTACCGAAACGATCATCAATTTCCTGCTGAACGCGTGTTTTTGTTAACTCATCAGATTGAGCGATATGGTATAACCTCGCCATTTTTTAAATCAGAATTAAAATACGCTACACGCTACCGATTGATGATGCATTAACTGTCATTTATGACATATGCTGGAAACATATTATAAATATCTTTGTTTGGAGATATTTTAATTTGTATTTTATGAAAATGAGTGAACAGCTGGAGGTGACTTATTATTTCATTCATAAATTGTATGGTTTATCAACAAATTCAACTTTTCATAGTATGCTCCAAAGTGGGGAGTTCAATTTATTGTAATTATATCCCATTTTTTAATGGTTAGAAGTAATATCTATTTCATAATTGTCGTATATATCAAATAAAATTGAGTTGTTGTTGTTGTTGTATTCATTGAAATTTGACATATTGTATCGATGGTTTTATTAGCACGTTCAGCAGAATTACGAACTGATGGATCACTCTAAAAATCGCTACCTGATCAACTTTGTTGGGATGAACGCGACCTATATTCTTCTCTCCTTTCTAGTTATTCGTCCTGTTAGGACTAGTTTGTAATACTGCATTACACCAATTATAGCAGCCTTTACAAATAGCGCCTAAATTTTCATGTTCGGAATGAAAATTATTCAAATTCATATATTAATCATGTTATAAAACAAATAAAAATATACAGAGTGGCCCAAAAGTCAGGAACCGGCCAATCGTAAATGTTGCCAGATTTGCCTTTTATCTTATATTATCAGTAACTTTGGTTTTTAAAATTCATCACCCTGTATTTTCACTCATTATTGGAATCTCCTATTTAATACGAGCTCAACCTTATGTAACACCTATGATTTATGTAGTCTGGGAGGTCTCAAATACATAAAACATAAGTTTGGCCTATTTGTATACTAAATATTTCAAGTATCCCCAATGAAAATAATCTTTAGGATTGGAATCAGGTGAACGTGGAGGTCGTTCAATTTTACCTCGTCCAACAATTCATTGTCCGAGAAATATCTCATCTAAATAACACCGAACATTAACACCAAAATGAGCTGGAGCTCTTGCTGAAATCATATCTGATTGAAATTGGCTATAAAAGCAAGTTTCTCAGTGTAGATACAATTTCATTTCAAGTAGAAGTTCATATTTATCTGACGTTAAATTTCCTTCGATAAAGAAAGGCCCAATTAACAAAATCAGAGCATTCTACATAAAAGTTTCTTCAAATCTACATATTTTGCACTGTTTTATGTATTTAAGACTCTCTATTCTAAATAAAATCGTAAGTGTTATACAGGGTGTACCAATCTTACGACAAACTTCGGTATATGGGTTATTTTAAGATATATCAAAAATTGTTATTAACAAAAATAGTAGATGTGTTGAAGGTCCATATTTTAAAGTTATATCGAACTATACAGAGTGCTGCATAAGTCCGTTACAAACCAAACATATGATTTTTCAAATGGGAACCCCTGTATATTGAACCGAATTCGGATTGGTTGCATTTTTTTGAAGCTTTTGATATGCGGTTTGCCACGTTATACAGAGTCCTTCAAAAGATATGGACACGTTTATGTGAAAATCGTAGGTAAATCAACGCTCTGTACGTTGAAGAAAAAAAATGTATTTTGCCGAACAGAGTTTCGTAACATGATGCAATATATCCGTATCCTATTATATTTCAATTATATTGTTTCTTATATACAGGGTGAACGGAAACTCGAACCTGTCATTTTCTTTCTTCTTTCAAATGGAGCATCCTGTATTTTATAGCAGAAATAGAATCTTCGATTCTGTAACTTTAATTTTGTCAAGCATTCCCTATACCCAAAGTTTATGAAAACAGAGTTATCTGGTACCTAATATTTATTTTGCACTATTATTATTGACCTATTATGTGAAAGCATTATACGTTATATGTAACAAAAAATCCTAATTAATGATAAATTTTAATGAATAACTCATTCTAAACAAAACTAGCTACCGAAAGTATAATCCTAACCGTAATATTAAGCTGAAGGCTCACAGTGTTCTCCGTTAACATCAATGCAATGCTGTAAAAGAGGCCCAACTGATTGGCCAGCTCGGTCACCCGTTTCAACAATAGTATATATTTATTTTTTCCGGGTCTTGTGAGGAATAAGTTTATAAAATCCCCGGCTATAAGAGATGACATGAAAGATATAATTAGTGCGGCATTTCGATCTGCTAACGTTGATATGCTGGGAAATGTTAGTCAATCATTTGAACTATTCTGCAGCATTGCATTGCTGTTAACGGTGAACATTTTGAACCTTTAGTTTAATATTACGGTTGGGATGATACTTTTGGTGGCTAGATTTGCTTAAAATAAATTATTCATTGAAATTTATTATTAATTAGTATTTTTTGTTACATACGACGTTTAATGCTTTCACATAATAGGTCTGTAATTATATTTTACAATAAATATTACAAAATAACTGTGTATAGGGAATGCTTGACAAAAATTGAAGTTACATAATCGAAGATTATATTTTTGCTATAAAATACAGGGTGTTCCATTTGAAATAAGAGAGAAAATGACAGGTTCGAGTTTCCGTTCACCCTGTATACAAGAGAGAATATAATTGAAATTTAATAGGATACGGAGTTATTGCATCCTATTGCAAAACTCTGTTTAGCAAAATACATTTTTTCTTCAACGTACAACAAGCTACAGAGCGTTTATTTACCTACGATTTTCACATAAACGTGTCCATATATTTTGAAGGACTCTGTATAACGTGGCAAAATCTTGTATCAAAAGCTTCAAAAAAATGGAACCAATCCGAATTCGGTATAATATACAGAGGTTCCCATTTGGAAAATCATATGTTTGGTTTGTAACGGAGTTATGCAGCACTCTGTATAGTTCGATATAATTTCAAAATATGGACCTTCAACACATCTACTATTTTTGTTCATAACATTTTCTGATATCTCTTAAAATAACCCATATATCGAAGTTTGTCGTAAGGTTGGTACACCCTGTATATGGTTGAGCTCGTATTAAACAGGAAATTCCAATAATGACAGAATATACAGGGTTATAAATTTGATAAACCAAAGTTACTAAGAATAGAAAAGAAACAGCAAGTCTGGCAACATTTTAAATATCAAATCTGAAATCTACGTATCCTAAAATAGGTGTACCCCAAACTTTGTACAATTAGGACTAGCAGTTTACGAGATAATTAGCCGTTTCCAGACTTTTGAGCCACTCTGTATAATTACATCAGATAGTAGTTTTCAGGCATGTAGATCACGATTATGTTGTTTATGAAAACAAGTTTCTTTCCCATTGAAATTTTTGTTATTCTGAGTAAACGGAAGAAAAAAGGGTATACCAGAACGAAAACAGCTGGATATTTACTTTTCTTAAGACTAATGCAGATGAAAATAGCGGATCCAAATCATGGACAAACAAAGTTTTCATGTTTAGATGCGAGTAGAACGTTTGAAATTTCCTTTTATTTCTGTAAAATCCATTTGACAATTTTCTACGTTAATGTGGAGCATAACAAGCTGAGACTCATTCAATCGGCAACGAATTTTGAATAACTTTCCGGGAAAAACGAAAAAGTGAAGTATGTCGCTGTTTAAAAAGTTTTTCCGTTGTTTTGATCGAATTTTTGTTAGCAGTAAAGTGTTTCCTGGGTTATTGTGCTTGTATATTTTCCACGACAAATATTTAACACTATTTTTGTAATATTTAAGGAGCAGTGAGAATTTAAAAACATTTTGACAAGAAAACTGTTTGAAATATATAATTATTCATCCCATTATGTAAGAAAAAGCTGCTTTCACCTCTAAACCTATATAGTATACGAATCTGCCCACAAACCATTTTCCAGAGGTATAATTTTTATAATTTTTACTCCCAATATTTTTCTCTATAACACCAAAACAGTTTAAAGTAAAATTTTCTATAATACTAAAGGAGCCGACAGATGTTGTCCTGTGCTAACTTCTTGTCATATTATACCAATATTGACAGTGTTCTATTTTGAAAAAAAGTATCACATTGTTACATATTTTGGGTGGAAAAATCAGATAGTATAATAAAGTATCGTTAATTTTCTGGTAAGAAGATTATGTTTCCAGAAAAATCTACTTCACTGAATTTTCTTCCAATTTCTTGAGCAAACAAATTGGTTTTTAGGAATTTAACTCACTTTCTTAATGACCTTACTAAAAAACTTCTATGTAAAATGTCAATTAAAACAGACAAACCGTTTAGGAGAAATTCAGTATGAGCCCGATTGCATCGCCACGTACTGCGATCAATTGTGAATCTAAACCATTCTCGTATTACCCTGATAATTTTTTACTGAATATAGTAACCAATCAAATTACTTAATTTCAAGTCATGTGTCAAATTTCATCCAATCACCGCTGTATTACAGCGAAAATTTTTTCACAGTTCCAAGAACCAATCAAATTTCCTCATTTTTTATCACATGAACAATTTCACCCAATCATGTCAACATTACACTGACAACAGACCATGGGCTGTTTTCACGTTGCTATGGACACATACCTATTGATTTATTTCGATTTTGGAGTTTCAAATATTTAATATTTGGAAATGTCATTTGGTTGTAATTCTATTATTGGTAAAAAATTTTCTATCCGAATAACCCTCGGACATTGATGAATGCTCAAAAATTTTATGACAACTTTCTCAAGCTTGTTGCTTGTAGTTTCCAAGCAACAAGCTTTCGAAATCTGTCATAAAATTTTTTCGAATAATTATCAATGTCCTTGGGTTATTACTACTGATAATACCCTACATGTGGTGTTTTCAGTTTGGTGTTTATTTTTTATTAAAAATTAGTTAAGCGTCAAACTGACAACTTGATTAAAAATGTCGCGAAGATTTGGTATTGCATCTAACTATTCAATTAATTTACCAATTGTACTTTTCACAACTGTAGATTTAAATAAAAATGAATTATATTTGATTAAAACTAATGAAGTTTGTATTGAAAATTATTAAACATCAGATTGACAATCAATTTTTTGATATCTACAAAGTAAAAAATTATATTATCGAATACTCCTCGGGTCTTGATAAATACTCAAAATTTTGTCGTAGAGAATCCTTCAAGCGTGTTGCTCAAAGATAAGCAACACGCTTTCAGCAATCTCTATGAAAAAATTATCTCGGTATTATCAAGACCCTGGGGGTATTACTACTGAAAATTCCACACATGTGATTTTTAACCAATAAGAACGTGTATTTCTGACTGATCACCATCGCAACGGATGAATTTTAGTTTGAAATTTTTTCCTCGTGGGTTCCAAAGAGCGAATTATACTGGAAATTTTTCTGACGTTTATAATGACAGAATATTTTTTTTACAATCTAATTTTTATTTGTTCACATGATTATTTTGAGTCATTTCAACCACAAGCTTAGATGTTTTTCAAATTCTTTGGACCATTATGATTAATATCTTCTGTATGTTCCTTGTGGTATATTATTCATTCTTTTTTTTTAATTTTTTGGGAAATTAAACCACAATATTTTTAAATTCTTTACTTCAACGTTTCGGTAGCGTTCCAGTTACCGTTGTCAAGAAAAAATAAGTAGAAATTAAGTAATTTTTTTTTTATCCCTAACTGACACAACAGAAAAAATTGATGTTTATATTAAAAAAGGAATCAAATTACTCAATTTTTAGTCATGTGTCAAATTTCATCCAATCACCTCAGGATTATAGCGATAATTTTTTACTGAATATAGTATCCAATCAAACTACTCAATTTCAAGTCATGTGTCAAATTTCATCCAATCACCGCTGTATTACAGCAATAATACCCTACATGTGGTGTTTTCAGATTGGTGTTCATTTTTTATTGGAAATTAATTAAACGTCAAACTGACAACTGGATTAAAAATGTCGCGAAGATTTGGTATTGCATCTAACGATTCAATTAATTTACCAATTGTACTTTTCACAACTGTAGTTTTAAATAAAAATGAATGATATTTGATTAAAACTAATAAGGTTTGTATTGGAAATTATTAAACGTCAGATTGACAATCAATTTTTTGATATCTACAAAGTGAAAAATACTTAAAATTTTGTCATAGACAATGCTGAAAGCGAGTTGCTTGATAATAGCCGAAGGCCACAGGCCGAGGGCTATTATCGTTGAGCAGCACGCTCGGTATTGTCAAGACCCTAGGGGTATTACTACTGAAAACACACACAAAATTGGTTCAGTCGTTTAAAATAAATTCAGTGATAAACACACTCACTGAAAATAGAATATTATACACCAAGGTGGTGAAGATTATAGATATTATTATTGCCCGAGCGGAATAAGTTGAGAGGCTTATGAATGTCTTCACCACCGTGGTGTATATACATTTTTCTCCACTACTAGCCAAATTTGAGACAAAAATTGTAAGTAATTTATATTATTGAATAGATGAGGCTTTTACTTGATGTAGATCCATAGTAAGTTATGAAATCAAACAATTTTATTTTGTAAAATCTACATTGTAATTACAATGTAGATTTTACAAAATAAAATTGTTTGATTTCATAACTTAATTTATATTATCATTTATTTCAATGCTAAAATATTACTGCGGTATTTCGTTCACGGAACAACACATTGAGTCTAAGAGCTATACTTAGCACTTAGTACTCACAAACTAGCACGAGAAGCTTTCACCTCGTCTGCCTAACAAGTACACTGTCTGTTTTCGCTCCATAGATTATGAACGTACTCCTTATGTCATCAGTTATTTTTTGTTGAGCGCGAATTTTAAACTAATGGCATTTTAATTTAAATAATTCCATTCTGATTTGTGATTTCAAGCAGCAAATATGTTAAAGACAATCTTCTGGGTATACAATTATGGTGCACAAGTTTTTGTTGAACCACTAGGTATATCTGAATTTTCAAAATATTTGTGTCCATTATTGACCTAGGTTAATAATAGAAAAAATTATCAACCACTGATAGAAAAATTTAACTTCTCAGATGGCTAGATGAAGCAATGATTGTCAAATTCACAGCTAGTAGTGAAAAAACTAAAAATTACAGATTGCGCAAAAAATTATGTTCCGTATTGCCATTCTGTGAGTGAAAGAGAGGAAGCTTTAGAATAACAGAGACACAGTGTCGCATTCCTTTCTCCGGAGAGTGTATCGTGACCAATCGAGTCTAGAGTGGTGGGTATTTCATGGAAGGGAAGTATCTTGTTCTCTTCTGGACCTATTAAATTATATGTGTAGGTACTGTTGTTCCTAAATGACATTCTACATATGAAAGATAAATTCTTTTTTCCTATTCTTTTGGGAATCAAACCACAATAATGTTTTTTATTTTTTATTTCGACGTTTCGGTAGCGTTCTAGCTACCGTTGTCAAGATTAACTAGTAATAAAATTGATAAAAAATTTTTGGTCCCTATCTGACATAACGAAAAAATATGACAACTAGACAATCAATAATATTTTGAAATTTAAGACTACAAAACTTTGTTGTCAAATTTTATTGAGGTCCATTCATAGTAGATCACACCTCTGGTAAAATGTGAAATGAAATATTTAATTTTATGACATTCTAACGATATGATAGTCTACTAGGAATGAAATCCAGTGAAGTGCACGTTCCAGGAACGGTTTTTATTGGGATGGCGCTTTTTTTAGCTTATTTTGGAAATGTTGTTAATAAAACGCGTTTGTTGTTACTTTTTTGGTTATGATCATTTTTGTTTTCAAAACATGTATAACTCAGTTTGATGATTTTGTGTATTGAAGTGTGTATCGATTAACAACTATTCCAATGATAAATCATAAGAAAACCTGGATAAAAACTTATGATGCTATCCTGATAACGCAGGTAATTGATTATTGGAAATTTCTCTTTCTAGCATTGGTAACCAAATTTGACTACATTCGGCTGAAATACTAGCTACACATTTATCTGCATTTAGTTGTATCAAAGCACTTTCTTTGATTTTTCGTCTTTTATTATTGGGCTCTTTCAATATTATTTTTGTCGAATCCCATTGAATTTTATGCATTGAACAATCTTAAAAAATTGCATATATCAGATATCTTGTGAATGCGACAAATTCTATTTAGGTAAAACATCTAGACCAATGAAAGTCCGAATAAGTGAACATAAAAAATACATCAAAGATAGGGAGTTCTTTAAGTCAGGTATTTGTAAACATGCTTGGGAAGAGGAGCATAAAATTCAATGGGATTCGACAAAAATAATATTGAAAGAGCCCAATAATAAAAGACGAAAAATCAAAGAAAGTGCTTTGATACAAGTAAATGAAGATGAATGTGTAGCTAGTATTTCAGCCGAATGTAGTCAAATTTGGTTATCAATGTTAGAAAGAGAAATTTCCAATAATCAATTACCTGCGTTATCAGGATAGCATCATCATCATCAGTTTTTATCCAGGTTTTCTTATGATTTATCATTGGAATAGTTGTTAATCGATACACACTTCAATACACAAAATCACCAAACTGAGTTATACATGTTTTGAAAACAAAAATGATCATACAAAAAAAAGTAACAACAAACGCGTTTTATTAACAACATTTCCAAAATAAGCTAAAAAAAAGCGCTATCCCAATAAAAACCGTTCCTGGAACGTTCACTTTACTGGATTCCATTTCTAGTAGACTATCATATCGTTAGAATGGCATAAAATGAAATATTTTATTTCACATTTTACCAGAGGTGTGATCTACTATGAATGGACCTTAATAAAATTTGATAACAAAGTTTTGTAGTCTTAAACTTCAAAATATTATTGATTGTTTAGTTGTCATATTTTTTCGTTGTGTCAGATAGGGACCAAAAATTTTTTTATCAATTTTATTACTAGTTAATCTTGACAACGGTAGCTGGAACGCTACCGAAACGTCGGAATAAAAAATAAAAAACGTTATTGTGGTTTGATTCCCAAAAGAATAAGAAAAAAGAATAAGTAATGCCACAAGGAACTTACAGAAGATATGAAAGATAAATATTTGCCAAACCTATGTAATGAATATGCTCGTTTTTCAATTTTCTTGCATGCTTTTACTGAGACATAACGTGTAAAACTTGGAAATTGGTTTTTCTACTACCGTGCGCTTTAACCCACTTTCCCGCACGCATTTTAGCTTTGAAAGTGTCACTTTCCCGCACTAGTGCGGGAAAGTAAAATTATGCAAATTTTGACCTTATTAGATAGTTTTTTACTACGGAAGTCATAACTATTCTTACACCAGGTGAATAAATAGTCCATCAAATAAAATCAACATATTGTTTTCTAGCTTTTTGTTGCATTTTTAATTTTCTGAAAATATAAAATAATGAAAATATTTTGATATAACCTTGTAAATTCTTTAAAGTAGTGTCACAAAACAACTATCAAACCACCCGGGTTTGATATAAGAAAAATATATTAAATGAAATTATTTCATCTACAAATAACTTAAAATTGTTGCCGTCACCTTCATCGTCATCTTTATGTGACCTGCAAACGATGCCATCCCCATCAACGTCATTCACTCACCAGTTAACACCAAATAACTCCACTGGACAGGCAATTTTAAGTAATTCACAGAATGCAACAAATTGTGTTTTTAATATTAATATTTATAATAATAATTGATAATAATAATAATAGTTTTTGGTCCAAATTTTCTATATGTATGTTAAAATAAAATAAATGGGTTAATATATTTTTTTGTATATACGGTCGTAGAAAAAATAATGTTCCTAACTCATGCGTAAAGTGTCTTTCCCGCCCTTAACCGCTTGCCCGAACTCCGCTTCGCGTCGTTCGGGACAACTGCAGTCGCTGTTGTTATATGCAATACTATAAACTAGTTGTTTTGTTTGTGTCAGTGTGACATATAATTAAATCTTTGACTTGTATTAGAACATACGTGCTTTCAAATTAAAAACCTAATCGTACACGAAACTTGGCTTTGTTTTATTTACCAAAACTGCTTAAACCAATAGGTTATGGGCCCAGGCTGTAAATAAACATTGTCAGTAAAAGTACGGAAGTGAAAAAGCGCGTCGGAAGTTTGTGGAGTCGTTCGAGTTCCTGTGTCCGTCACCTTTAATTGTAAAAAGGAAAATGGCCGGTCAGATGCAGTTCAATGTAGTACCTTTTAATGGAACAGGGTTTTCAAACTGGGAATTTAGGGTAATGCTGGCGTTGGAACAGGCAGGAGTTAGTCATGTTCTGGAAAGTGCAGGCCCTGGACCAGAAATTGAAGAAATATCCTGGAAAAAGGATGATATCAAGGCAAGGAACATAATTGTACAGTGTTTAGCTGACAATATGCTGGAAATAGTGAAAGATAAGAGGACTGCAAAAGAAATCATGGAAGCCTTGAGCAAAACCTATACGAAAAAGGGAATATCGAGTCAAGTTATGCTCCAGAAAAAGTTGAGAAGTCTCAAATTCACAGGAAGCACTACTCTTAATGTTTTCTTGACTGAATTTGAACAAACCATCTGTGAGCTCAAAGCAGCTGGTGGAAAATTGGGAAGTAATGAAATTGTGTCACAATTATTGCCGTCAATGCCAGAATCTTATGAAGCTGTAGTAACTGCAATCGATGTTATGTTTTGCCAGGACGAAAGCAAAGTAACAATGGATTTTGTGAAAAATAAGCTACTAATGGAAGAAATAAGAAAAGAAAGTAAATATGAAGCTAGTACGAGTGCAAGCGATACTGATTTTGCAAGTCAAAACAAAAGGTTTTATAAAAAGCCGGGAAGTAGTTTTAAAAAGAAATATTTTCCATATAAGTGTCATAACTGTGGTAAAATTGGACACAAGCGAGCAGATTGTCCGAGTTTTAAGAAGGTCAATGGAAAGGCAAATACTGCTGCGGAACGTGATGATGAAGAAGTTACATTTTTAACTGAAGAAGTTATGGAAAATGAATCATTGCTGTCAACCCTAGAAAATCCTAAACAAGTTAAGTTCATAGTTGATAGTGGATGCACTAATCACTTAATTGATGAACAAACTGGTGAATTATTGGAAGAAGTGAAGAAAATTTCACATACAATCAATGTTGCAAAGCATGGTGAAATTATCAGGGCTGACAAACAAGGCAACTTGCATTTAATAACTCAGAAAGATAAAAGAATTGTTATAAAAGATGTATGGGTATGTAGAAATCTCTTGTACAATCTATTATCAGTCAGAAAGCTTGAACAAAATGGTATAAATGTGATGTTTAAGAATAATAAAGTCCTTATCATGAAAAATAACAATGTGGTTTTAGAAGGCAAGCTTCAAGGAAATCTCTACGTAGTTGTATTGAATATACCAGAAACTGCTCAAGTAAATGTAGCCATGGAAGAAAAATGGTTAGAACATAGGAAAATGGGACATTCATGTAAATACCCAGCACCAGGTGTGTGTGAAATATGTTTGAAAGGAAAGCAAACCCGAAAACCCTTTGCACCAATAGACACGGAAAGAAAAGCAAAACGCATACTGGAAGTAATATCAACAGATGTTGTGGGTCCCATAAATCCTCCCACTTATGATGGCAAAAGGTATTATGTAACATTCATTGATCACCACTCACACTTTGCTATGTGCTATCTATTAACACATAAAAGTGAAGTCATAAAATTTTTCAAAGAATATGTAGCATTAGTAACATCAAAATTTGAAACAAAAATAGAAAGAGTGAGGTGTGATAATGGCGGAGAATACATAACCAAAGAAATGAAAAAGTTTTGTCAAGAAACTGGAATACAAATTCAATATACAATTGCTCGAAACCCTGAACAAAATGGAGTGGCTGAGCGGTACAACAGAACAGTACTTGATAAAGCAAGATGCCTGATATTTGACGCTCAAATGGACAGAAGCCTGTGGGGTGAAGCAGTCAGAACAGCGATTTATTTAACAAATCGAACAGCTTCAAGAATTCTCACAAATAATCAATGTCCAGCTGAAATTTGGTTTGGTGAAAAACCAAATTTGATGAAAATCAAGATTTTTGGTTGTATAGCTTACAACCATATACCAAAAGAAGATAGAAAATCAAAATTAGATTCAAGAAGCCAAAAGTTGAATATGGTTGGCTACACTAATAACGGATATCGTCTCTGGGATTCAAAAAACCAAAAGATAGTACTCGGAAGGAATGTAGTGTTTGATGAAACAAAAACAAACACAATCACTGAGGAAATGAACAGCAATGAAAACGAAAACGTGGAAATAGTAACTGACAGTGAATACGAGAGTTCAGAGAGCAGCACAGATGATGGAAGTAGGAACAAAGAACCAAATGTAAGACGAAGTACCCGAAAAAGACAAATGCCCAAGCACCTAAGTGACTATGAAGTAAACTTTGATTGTGATTTAATGGCAGCGTTATCAGCCGGTCATTTAATATCTGAAGTACCTAACTCGTATGAGGAAGCACTAAAAGACAAAGGCTGGGAAAATGCTATTCAAGAAGAATTAACCTCGTTAAAGGAAAACAATACATGGGAAATGGTAGAATCACGACCAGACATATCAGAGATGATAGATTCAAAGTGGGTGTTTCGCGAAAAATTAGTGAATGGTGAAACAGTGAAAAAAGCTAGGCTTGTGGCTCGTGGGTTCAAACAAAATTCCTTGGATGAAGATGTTTATGCACCAGTGGCAAAAATGGTGACAATTCGTTTATTGTTATCTTTATATCTTGAACTTGATTTGTATGTTCTCCAGCTAGATGTAAGTTCTGCTTTTCTTTATGGTACTTTAAATACTCCTGTATTTATGGAACCCCCTCAGGGTATAAAAGAGGATAAAAATTCAATATGTAAGTTGAATAAGTCACTTTATGGTCTTAAACAAGCTCCAAAATGTTGGAATAATCTTTTTCATACAACATTGACAAAAATAGGCTTACAAAGGTCAAAGAAAGATCCATGTCTATATTTTAATTCAGAAACATATCTCCTTATATACGTTGATGATATTATTTTATTTTCAAAATTGCCAATGTATATGAGTTATATAAAAACGGAGCTATCTAAGAATTTTAAAATAAAAGAGTTTAAAAATGATAAAATAATATTTTTAGGATTAGAAATTGAGAAATTTGAAAATGAATTACATATTACACAAAAGAAATTAATCAGTAAAGTTTTAAAAAAGTTTAACATGACAGATTGCAAATTTGCTGATGTGCCAATGCAACCAAAATTGCAATTAGATGTAAAAAAGGAACTATTGTTAAACGAAAACTTACCTTATCGTGAACTTATCGGATGTCTTATGTATGTAATGTTAGGTTCAAGACCTGACCTATGTTTTTGTATAACGTACTTTGGTCAGTTTCAAAATAATTTCTCAAGGGAACACTGGAAGCATTTGAAATATGTCTTAAGATATCTAAATCAGACTAAAAATTATGGCTTAAAATTCATAAAAAGCAAGAATCAAGGAAATGACATAAATATTTCTTTAAAATCATTTGTTGATGCAGATTTTGCCAATAGTATTGCTGACAGAAAAAGTATCACTGGTTTCCTCATCAAATTAAATCAAAATGTTATATATTGGAAAACTAAAAAGCAAAATACTGTTACTCTTTCAAGTGCAGAGTCAGAATATGTAGCACTGTCATGCTGCATTACTGAAAATTTGTTTTTGGGTCGAATGCTTTCAGAAATCATATGTAAAAATGTTTTTCCTATAACAATTTTTGAGGATAATCAATCCTGTATAAAAATGGCTTCAACATTAGAATCAAAACGTACAAAACATATTGATGTTAAGTTTCATTTTGTTCGTGATTGTGTTAATGAAAATAAAGTAAAGTTATTGTACGTTTCGACTGAACAACAAGTGGCTGATATACTTACAAAACCACTAGCAAAAATTAAATTTTGTTATTTCAGAAATTGTTTAAATATTGTAGCTATAAAATAGAACGTTTCATTGTGAACATTTATTTCATGTTTGTATTGTACGAGTACCTTATACTTATTTAGGTTTTATTTTGTCCAATTTAAGGAATTCACTTTATTGTTGTATCTGTTTATTTCTTGTGAATGAGTGGGAGTTTAGAGTATTGAAGGAGGGTGTTGTTATATGCAATACTATAAACTAGTTGTTTTGTTTGTGTCAGTGTGACATATAATTGAATCTTTGACTTGTATTAGAACATACGTGCTTTCAAATTAAAAACCTAATCGTACACGAAACTTGGCTTTGTTTTATTTACCAAAACTGCTTAAACCAATACTTATTGCTTCCCTTACTATGACCATTTATAAAATGAAAATTATAGTATTTTAGATTTCAACTGCATATTCCCATTTCTATGGCTTTCACGCTTTTTTTTTTTAATCAATAAGGGGTTTTCCATATGCTTAATTGAGAGTGAAAATACATTTTTTTCTTCAAACCAAGCGCACATCCAAAAAACCGATTATATAAACTTTCCTGTGTGGATAACCTTTGTTGTGAATTTCCACAGAAAATATGCAAAATGTTTATAATCTTTTTCCCAACGTTTCAAAATATTTGTCCAAAACTCATTTTTTCCGGATATAATGATATAGGTACTAATAATTACGCTGTAACTATTGAATAGTTGATAATAAAAACAACAGGTTATTACCATTTCCGGTACCGAATATGGAAAATACATCATAAAATGCAACTTTATGTTCAAAGTCATCAACCTAACGTAACATGAGTCTTCACGTCTGACATAAAATCGATATTGTACACATTATTAAAGCTCCTTCTTGTGAATGGGTTTATTATGGACTCTTTGATGTATGAAATAGCGATCTATTTGGATATCGTCTGTAACTAAAAAAAAACATGTAATGGATTTATTTGATTTCGTGTATCAGAAACCATAAATTTAATATATTGATTGGTTTATTTTTTGTTAGGAAATTTATTATTATAGCATTTATATGAAACATTCAATTTCGATTGATTAATTTATTGGTTCGGAACTACCATTCGGAGGCTTTTTTTTATTTTTTTATTCTCTTATTTAACGTCGGTCTATTTCTGCGACTGAGGCTAATCACCGACGCCGGGAGCACTCTACCCCTAACCGGAAATTTTGGCGAACCCACTAGTGTGCCAACCAGTGGTAGCGTTCTTTAACGAGCCCAACATGCATGGACTCGGGACCTCGGTTTCACGTCTCCTCCGAAAGACGGCATATCTACATTATACCTCGTGCTCATTGGTATAATGCCTGCAAGCTGTGATATCCTAGTCCGCTGCAGGTTGTACGGGCCCTATACGATGGTTTTTCCTGGCATGGTCACCCATCCAAGTACTAACCATGTTCAACACTGCTTGGCTGTCATTATCGCATCAAACGCGTTCCGCTATAGTGCTGGGTCGTCGCCCCATTTGGAGGCTTCGAGACCTTGGAAACTCAGCCTTTGGGCTTTTTGTTCTCTTGCTTTCATCAGTCTTTTCACTAGGATCTTCTTGGAGAAGTCCTTGGGTTCTGTAGTCCTCAGAGTATATATCTCCAATGAGACATATTGTTCCACATTCGAAGATAATGTGTTAGGCTATTTCCTCCTTTTTCATGCACAACAGACAGATCAGAACAGACAGATCAGTTTCTCCCAATAAATGCCTATTGTATGCATGTGCTTCTTTAGGTTACAGTGACCGGTGAGTAATCCCGTCCCTTTACTAATCTGTCTCCTGCTGAAGTTCAATGTTTCATTACTCAGCGACTCTGAAGGTTTTTTGACTTTTGACCAGAAGTTTGCCGTGTTTCTGTTTTGGTACGTGGCTGAAGTACGTCTAATGTTTAATTTGCATCCACCAAGACGTACGTACGTGCAGCAGTTTTTGAAATTCCAAATAATAGTTCAGGACTAGTGAATGCAGTTTCAGACCCAAGCTTTGCTAAGGTGTCTGCCGTTTCATTGCTTACAATACCCTTGTGCCCTGTGACCCACTTGAGAGTTACTCTATTATGGCTTGCCAGAGTTGAGAGTAGGCGGTCCCAGTCTAGATCTGATATAGGAACATGCTGACTGACTATATGGGAGTGTGAGGATCTTTTGTCTTATTGTCATAGATTTCTGCCTGCAATAAGTGTGCAATCTTCCCCAACGATAAACTCCTGTTCATATTTCAGCTCTAGATCCGCCTGTGTTCTCACCAACGTTCCTTCCTGACTGCATGCTTCCAACTCATCCTAATTCAGTTGTATATGATTTGGCTTGCTATCGTTAATTGTAACCGACATGACGACATGTCACTTCTCATTTCAAGGAGCAAGTTTGTGATAACATCTGTGATTCTGGAATAACTATTAGTGTAAGCTCCATCGTGCCAATTCCCATCGCACTCCAACCTGTATGCAGCTATTCTCGCTGAAGTGTACGATGGACGACGCCGTAGGCGGAATCCACACGAGTCGAGCAGCATATTTTTCTACGACCCACTTAGGAAAAAATCTAGAAAATAAAAATTTCTATAAACTGTAATATAACTTCAAATTAAAAATTTAATGATTCAATTTTATGTTTCCACTAATTTTGTGGTAAACGAATGTCCAATTTGTATGATGCTACGGTTCCCTTTTTTAAATATACGATGCTGTTATAAGTAGATGTTGCCAGTCAGACTCCCTCATGGAGGGTACCGTACCATTATCTATAATAATGAATATTTTGCTAAATATTTCAAACGTCTACCTGTTGTAGTTATTAATATCAAGCAGAATGATTATTTAAAAATAAAATTAACAATAAAAAAAAATTCCTCGCGGGGAATCGAACCCGGGTCTACCGCGTGAGAGTCTGGTGTGCTTACTACTCAACCACCAAAGAATATACAAATTGTTTATCTATAACGTCAGATGTATTACATTACTTTTGCTTGAAAGGAACTAAAGTTCCTACCGTGTGTCCCGCGACACGTTCTACCTTTTTTTCTCATTAAGTATGCCGTGAAATTTGTCTAACTAAATAATCAGAATCTCATTTTGGTTTTATCTTATTATTTACTTCCCCCTGTTCCACGCTCCTTTTCATTTATTATTTCTCTTTTTTCTTTATATTTTACCCAACTAAGGGTACAGGGTAGGTACAGGAATAAAAGGGGCTCATCGACATTTTTTGAATTTCTATCTTATGAGCGTCATTATATAGAAAATTTAATACCTAATTACAAAGTATAATCAAAGTCTATATATTCCAATATAGACTTTGGTATAATCCAAAACCACATGAAACGGGATCATTGTTAGATATTCTTAACTCAAACTTAAACTAGATTAAAAGGGACAAGTTGCGCGTCAAACAACACTGAAAGGTTCACACTGGGCTTCAATGGGGAGAGAACGGGTCTATTGTCATTAATTATTTCCTCAATTGGGTAGTCATTCACAGTCCTTCCTACGTCAATGGAAGGGCTTACGTTTTATGTTGGAATAAAAAAAGTTATTGAGTTAATTGACTTGGAAAGTGCGCTATAATTTTGAAAATGGAAAGAGAAAGTAGCGACCAAAAAGGGGAATTATTTGTTGATAAAAAAAACAAGAGAAATGTCACACGGGCGACTTGCAGAATATGCAGAGAAAATTGAATTGACAAGTGACAAGCCATGAACTGCATCACTATGGCGTTGTAGGACTATTCAGGAGAAGCAGGGATTCATTGCTACAATGAGCGACAATGAGTTAAACGAAAGAAGGAACTCAAAGCTGCAATGAATCCCTTGTTTCTTCGAAAAAATGTTTCCTCAACAAATTACATGGAAATATCTCTTTTAACTCTAACTGAAACTCCAGTTAAACCTTTATAGTAAAAGTTAGCTGCTTGATACATCTTCTGATGCATTTATTAATAATAAATAAACAGCATCAAACGCTGCTGAAGTCAATATGGATAATTGCCAATCGATAATTTCAACTAGAGAGTTTGTTTCGGTATTAGATTCCTGAAATTGGAAATGGTTAAGATAAATAATATTCGGCACGAAGGACCAAGAAAATGTTCTTAACCCTGAATGAAAAATTGTTGTACCAGCAGGTCGTAGTTTAAAACATTTATAAGGTTGTCGTAAACTCATCAACATTTTTTGCTTCAAATGCATTCCACACTACCTTTGCGATGAAATTGTTTGCAAGAGAAAGCTTTTTCATATTAAATATATTACTTTTGCCGTTTCCACTCAAATTTTCAAAAGTTTCTGTTCGGTTTTATGTCTAAAGATACCGCGTGGAATTTCGCGTAATTCAATAAAACCACTTCTTCACGTTTTTCAAACATGGGATCTTTCCATCGGACAGCTTATAACCTTCACTACATGAATTTTTCAAGGACTATACACTTCTTATATTCCTCCAAATTGGCGTCGTGAAATTTATCGTAACATTTGGAAGGATTCAAAATATTTTCTTCTTCTTGATCTTTTTTTAAATTCGTGAACACATGTTTATACACAAAAATTTATCTGAAATAAAGCTGCTTAGTTGGTTGACCAAGTCGTCCTTTTTCACCTGTCGGGACTACTTTTAATATTTAATTTACACTTTTTTTTTCATTTTTTAACGAAACAGCTTTGACTATTGTATAATTATTGGAATAAAATAGATATTTGTGTTCTTATTAAATTGGAAAAATTGATTGATATAAAATAGTTTATTGAATTTCTTGACATTACATATTCTCATGACATAATATAATATGTTGTTATGACAACATTGAAACATGGCCGGTTTTAATAAAATTCATTAAAAATAAATAACTAAGATTAAAAATAGAAAATTAAACATAGCCCCCACCTTGGAGGGAACCTTCAAATTTACACTTTTGCGAAATAGTTCATAAAAATTTTTAACGTAATTAAAACATAAAACGAACACTTCTCCCATCACTGAGAAGTTTGTAACAAAGTATCTTCATCCTGGAGGGGAAGTGGACATAAGTCTCGTATAGGTCGCTTGACAGTTCCTTGAGAAGTTTTGATGTCTGCTACTCTGGAAATTTTGTCTTTTCCAGGATAAACTTTCAAAATTCTGCCAATATTCCAATTGAATGATGGCTGGTGTGGGTGCTTCACTAAAACTAAGGTACCCACATCAATAGGTGTTGGGTTTTCACGCCATTTGTATTGATTGTGCAATTGTGTGACATATTCTTGGGAAAACCTGTTCCAAAATTGTTGCTGTAGCTGCTGTATAAATTGTAATCTTGATAGTCTGTTAGACGGTATATCTTGCAGTTCTAATTCTGGTGGAGCAGTAATGGACCGTCCAATAAGAAAATGGGATGGAGAAATGGGGAGAAGATCGTTGGGATCGTTAGACAATGCGCATAATGGTCTTGAGTTGAGAATTCCTTCAATTTGTATAAGTAATGTATTAAATTCCTCAAATGTTGCAACAGTGTCTTTCAAAATTCTTTTCAAATGAAATTTCATGCTTTTTACCGAAGCTTCCCACAAACCTCCAAATTTGGGCTATAAGGGGGAATATGATGCCAAACGAAACCTTCATTTGAAGCAAACTCTAATATAGTATTTTGAGAACGATATAAAAATTGACCAATGTCTTTAAGCTCATTATGAGCTCCAATAAACGTTGAGCCATTATCAGAATAGATGTGAGAGGGTAAGCCTCTCCTAGAAGTAAATCGACGCAAACAAGATAGAAAATGTTCACTGGTTAGTGTGCTAACTAGCTCCAGGTGAATTGACTTTGTAGAAAAACAAACAAAAACACAAACATAAGCCTTAGTAATTTTATTACCTCGACCTTTTTTGTCTGCTACATGAAATGGACCAGCATAATCGATGCCTGTGTATTGAAACGGGAATGACTGAGTAACTCGATTGCTAGGAAGATTTGACATAGGCGCTTTACAAAAATCTGGTTTCATCTTAAAACATGTTATGCATTGTTTAATTACCTTTTTTGCTAAATTTTTGGCACCTATTATCCAATATTTTTGACGTACTGATGCTACTAAACATTGCGTGCTTGCATGTAAAAGTACTTTGTGTTTATAAGCGATGATAAGTTTGGATAATATATGTCTAGAACATAATAAAATTGGGTGTTTAATATTGTAATTCAATGAAGTAAAGCGTAATCTTCCTCCAACTCTGAGAATATTGTCTTTATCCAGAAATGGCAATAACGATGCTAATTTCTTGTTTTTTGGTATATGCTGTTTATTTTTTAAAATTCCAATTTCTTGTGAAAATGACTCTTGCTGAGCAATTTTTATCAACTGTAATTGAGAGTGATTTATCTCATATGCATTAAGGGGAACGGTAAGAATTGGTTTAGATTGTATTTTTAACTTGATATTCTTAAAAAATCGAAAAATGTATGCTGTGACTCGTGTTAATTTCATAAAACACGAGTACCTATTGAATAATGGAAATGTATTATAATTGTTCGTAATTGGAGATAGTAATATATTAGATTCATTCTTCAATTCTGGTAATAAACTTTCATTATTTGTAAATGTGTCACAAAACCAGTTATCTAAATTTTCATTTAAAAAGTTTGGACCGTGCCACCAAAATTGGGAATTCATTAATTGTGTAGGTGATATACCTCTTGATGCTATATCTGCAGGATTCTGTTGACTGGGAACATAATTCCAACTTCCAATGTTAGTCAGTTGTTGTATTTTTGAAATTCTATTTGCAACAAATTGTTGAAGTCGGGATGGTTCAAGCTTTAACCAGGCTAACAAAACTTGAGAATCGCTCCAATAGATTGTTGGAATTGAATTAGATAATGCTTTATTGACTTGTTCAGATAACTGTGCGCCCAGAAGAGCTGCACATAGCTCTAATCTTGGAATTGTTGTGGTTTTAATAGGGGAAACCTTAGATTTCGCACAAAGAAGGTTGCATACATATTTATCTTCTACAGAATTGTAACTACGTGTATATATGCATGAAGCATATGCCTTTTGAGATGCGTCTGAAAAGCAATGCAATTCAACTAATTTAGAATTAATAGAAATTACGTTTCTAGGAATTCTTAGATCATTGAAAGCTTGTAATTGGCTAGATAAATCGTTCCAAATTGATAGGAGGTCATCTGTGATTGGTTCATCCCAAGCTAGTTGTTTTGTCCATAAGTGTTGTATCAGTATTTTTGCAATAATAATACTGGGGCTAAGAAGACCCAAGGGATCAAATATTTTTGAAATTTGAGATAATATTAATCTTTTAGTAATAATTTGATTTAGCTTGCTGGAATTTTCAGGAATAGAAAATGTAATTGTATCGGATTGGCTTTGCCACTGAACACCCAGCGTCTTGGAAGCTTCTGTTTCTCCTATCTGAAGAATATAATTGGAAATGTTTGTTTTTGGAAGTATATCAATAAGTTCTTGAGAGTTTGAAATCCATTTTCTTAATTGAAAATGAGCCGAATTGAGAATTGATATAATATCTGTACATAGTTTTGATAATGTTTGGAAATCATTGGCACCTGTCAGAAGGTCGTCAACATAAAAATCATTCAGAATTGTGTGAGATGCTTCTGGAAGTTTATTTGAATTATCTTCAGCTAATTGGTGTAAGCACCTAATAGCTAAGAAAGGGGCTGCAGCTGTACCATACGTGACGGTAGTCAACTGAAGAATAGATAAAGAATTATGGGGATTGTCTCGCCATATAATTCTTTGGAATGGTTGATGTTCAGGATGGATTATTATTTGACGATACATTTTACTAACATCAGCTGATACTACATACTTATATTGTCTAAATCGAACAAGTATGTTGAAAATATTATTTTGTATTTTTGGACCTATATATTGTAGATCATTTAATGACCAACCGCTAGTGGTTTTACAACTTCCATCAAAAACAACACGTAATTTTGTTGTGAGGCTTAATTCTTTGTATACACTATGATGTGGTAAATAGTAGCTTTGCGATTCTGTATAATTGGTTAAGGTTACATCTTGTAAATGATCGAGTTCCTTATATTCATCAATAAATTGCTTGTAAAGAGATTTTAATAAAGGCTTCGAATTCAATTTATTTTCTAATGTATAAAAACGTTTTACTGCATTGTCGAAAGAATCTCCCAATAGGTTTGGAGAATATTTAAAAGGAATTTTAACAACAAATTTTCCACTTAATGATCTGGTAGTAGTATCTTTGAACAATGTTTCACATTCAAGGTCGTCTTTGGATACAAAATTATTAAATGGAATTTCTTCAAGTTCCCAAAACTTGCGTAATTGATCATCTTCTTGACAACAATTATTACTTGACAAATGCAAAATGGATGAAGATTGTGTGGTTGATTTAGAAACAGGAGCTACACCTGCAATGACCCAACCTAATTTGGTATTTTGCAGTGTTGGCAAATGCTTGCCAAGTTTTATTTGTCCTTGACAAAGAAGATTCCAGAATTCACTTGCTCCAATTAATATGTCAATATCTCCTGGTTCATAAAATTGAGGATCAGATAGCTTGATGTCACTTGGAATGCTCCAATAGGAGTGATTAACAAATTGAGATGGTGTACTGTTAATAATTGTAGGAACTACTAGACAGTCAATGGAACTGGAGAAATTGGAAATATTTGAGCAAAGTGTGATAAAACATTTTTTGCTTATAATAGATTTAGTTTGGTTTATACCCATAATTGAAATATTAGCGTTTGATAATGGTAATTTAAGTTTGTGACAAAATTCTTGAGTGATCAAATTGGATTGGGCTCCACTGTCTAAAATTGCTCTGGCTAAGTGAAAATTGTTACTTTTGTCTTGGACTTGAAAAGTGACAGTGGACAATAATACTTGGGAGGCTGGTATCCTGTGTTTAACTAAGAATTGCATTTGATTATCAGCCGGGGTGTCATTAATTATAGTTTGAGGATTGGTTGCATTAGATGCTTCATTATTGTTGGTTGATTTGCAATGTGAATCGTTATGTAATAGAGTGCTATGTTTTTGGGGACATTTTTTGCAGTGCCCTAATTTACATTGATCTTTGTTATGGCCTGTTCTAAGACAATTCATGCAGAGTCTTAACTGTTTTACCTTATTGAATCGTTCAGCTGGTGATAATTGCAAAAAGTCGTTACAAGTATATATAGTGTGATCTCCTTTACACAAATTACATTTAATTGAATTGACTGAAAGATTACATTTTACTTCATTTCTAGAAACAAATGGTTTTTTGTAAGAATTTACTGGATAGCTTGAATTATGTGAATAATGTGGTTTTGAAATAGTGAATTGATTTTGCTGCCAATTTTCTAAAGCGTCTGCCTTTTTATTTAAAAAATTGGAAAACTCCTTTAATGTTGGCAAATCGTTTGTGGGTTGAAACTCTTCCCACTTCTTTTGCAAATTCAAATCTAGTTTAGAATTGATTAAATAAATTAAAAATATGTTACAGCTTTCCTCATCGCTTAATTTTAAATTTTTTAAGGCAGCAAGATGTTTTGACGTTTCATCTATCAATTTTCTATAGAAACTTGCAGACTCTTTTTTGATGTTCTCTGTTTGGAATATAGCCTTAACATGATTATTTGCTAGTATTCGCTTCTTGTCAAATCTTTCACAAAGTGTTTTCCATGCAACTTCATATTGTTCTTCGACAAAATCAATGCCTTCTATAACTTGTTTCGCGTACCCTTCTAAAGAAGTACGTAAAAAATTGTATTTGTTTGAAGTATTTATGGATTCATTATTGTGTACAATCGATAAATAGTTTGTTTTAAAAGTTAACCAACTGTCATAGTCTCCTTTAAATGTAGGAAGTTTAATTTTTGGCAAGAAATTATTGGAATTGTCTGTACTACGTATATTATTGGAGCTATTATTCTGTAAGTTAATTTTGCTATTTGATTTAATGTAGCGTTTTAATGCTCCCATAGTATCAAAAAAGTCATTTTCGAAATTGTATCTAAATTGATAATGCTCTTCTAGCTCAGAATCGGTGCATTTTTCCTCTATATCCAATTGGATTGTTTGAAAATCTTCTAATAAATTTTTATACGTATCAAGTCTGAACTCAACGTCAGATACGTCTGGTTTGTTATTATCTACAGAGATTTGAAACGTTCTTAGATTCTCTAAACTTTGCTTTAGAGATTCTCTGTTTCGAATCAACTTTTTGAGTGTCATGATATTAAAAAATGAATAGAAATATGCCCACTTTTAATAGTTTTTTGAGGAATTTTTTATAGTTGAAATTGTAATCGTGGGTAGATTGATATTAGATTTCTATTTGCCAATAGTTTTAATTGAAAGTACGATTGAAAATAGGTTACTACTGCAACATTTGGAAATCAAATAGTCATTACCTTTAGTATACAACTTGCTTCCTCCTCTATCGTTGAAACCAATAATGGGCGACTGTACTGCTGGAATGGCGTTGATACACGATTTCAAGTATCCGGTGTGAAGGACCAAAATTTTATGTATAATTCTTGGAATAAAATAGATATTTGTGTTCTTATTAAATTGGAAAAATTGATTGATGTAAAATAGTTTATTGAATTTCTTGACATTACATATTCTCATGACATAATATAATATGTTGTTATGACAACATTGAAACATGGCCGGTTTTAATAAAATTCATTAAAAATAAATAACTAAGATTAAAAATAGAAAATTAAACAACTATGACGAAAATTCTTTCGGCGATTTTTCTCACCAAACCTTCTTCACTCTCACACAACTCAATGTTTTACCAAACAAATACTAACAAAATTATAAACTTGATCCCTAATTTATCCATATATATTATTATCTTTGAAAATTTAGTAAATATACGTGGTGTTCTGTGAAGAATAAGCTGAATATCATATGTACTTATAGTCGTGAAAATAAGGCTAGTTCTCTTATCTGATCGCACTCTATATATAGTTTTTTTTTCCATTTTCAGAGCGATTCTTATGCCGGAAGCACTAGAGTCTATTGGATTATTGTACCCTACTCCCACATTTACTATACCCACCCAATTATTCTCGTACCTTCCAGTATACGTTATAGGTCCACTGGAGGACTGTCATATGTTTCAGGTGGCGAAAATTGTTTGTCTTCTTGTCTCACAGTCAGATGAGATATGGGTTACGATATTGGTGTACATGCTACTAAGTCTGTAGCTTAGCTTCTAGTTAAGGCGCAATTCCACTGAGGCAACAAAAGGCAACATGTAGCATGCTACACGTCGTCTAGTGCTTCCTATTTGTAGATATGCGACTACATTTGAGCAATGTTGCACGAGCAACTTGTAGCTCACTGTCGCATACGCTTTGTAGCATATCTTTGTGACATGGATCTATATTAATTCAATAGAAGCAACAAGCAGCTTCAGTTAACGGCATCATGTCTATACAAACGGTTGCGGCGGCGGCGGAGTGGGTGATCATCCAATTTCCTTCGACTCTTGTGGCTTTTTTCTTCCACGATGGGAAGCGGAACGTGAATTCTTGATTTCCTTTTTCACCTCAAGCACAGTGCATTTATATTTGATCGCCAACTGTTTAAACTTATCATTTTCAAGTCTGTTATCTTTATCATCAGCAATGCTATTACTCCACAATTCCGGAGAATTATGATAATCTTCGACAAACAAAGTAGTTTTCTCTATATTCCACTCCAAGACTGAGTGTAGCATCATTGTCGCATGCTACACGTTGCCCCAGTGAAATTGCGCCTTTATGGAGGCCTATTTGATGCAGATCATACAGGGTGGGGCAATCTTCTGACATCGGAGGATTACATCGTTGTGGTGATAGATAGAACTTTATAGTTTTGTGTGAGCTAATACAGTTACTGAGAGCACATTTTGAAAATTCTTTCGATTCTACAGGGTGTTCCAAAACCACGTAGCAGCACAAACTTACATTTTTTTAATGGAACGTACTATATTTTGTTTAAGAATCGAAAAGATCTCACCGAGAGCGTTACAAAAATATAGCACTCTAATATATTATAAGGGTGTTTCACAAAGATGTGGCCAATTATTAGCAAAAAAGACCTCCTCTTTAACACTCTGCAGAAAAGTAAATTAAAATAAATCAACAGGTCTTTCTGTTCAAATGTCATACACACATCATTGGCTGTGCTTAGTATTAATTACTTTCTTTATTTGTGGCTTCTTTAATACAGGGTGAAACAAAACGCAAATCAAGCAATATCTCAAGATTTTTAAATGAATCACCCTATAAGTCTTTTTACAATTTGTTAGTACAATAATTAATAAACTTTCAAACGATGTAGTTAACTTAGGGCATTAGTTAATGGAAAATCGTAGATATTTGATGATAATGGTCAAAAACAAGTATTTTACATACACAAATTAAATGGTAATACATTTTTACATGCAACATCTTGTGAATTTTAACATTTCTAAGGCATAAATTCTAATCGTAATTTTGGATGCATCTAAAATATCTTTGACTTCTACTCTTACCATTAGAGGAAGGAAAGAAGGAATTATAATGTTGGAAGAAATATTTTTGTTTACTGTAAGTAGGCTAATGTCATTATAGTAGGTACTAATAAATATAAAAGCAGTTTGTAGTCTTTACGAAATAATTACTCAAGCCACCACAAACAGTATATATCTTAGTTATGTAAAATGCAAGCTTGTAATTCATTTTCCAACTTTTTCTATTTTTGAAAAACTAACAATTATGAAAACCAACATTATAAGAACACTCACATTTCCATAAATGAACATTGACATTCTATAAAAAGTATAGTAGTTTATGCTAAGTGTTCAAAATGGCGATCATTTACTTCCATACAATTCTTTTCAAAAACGAGGATCTTACTCTTTCCAACATAGCTGGAGTTATTGTGGAAAATGCGTTACGTTTGATACACAAGTTGCTTGATGTTACGGCTCTACGGCTCGTTCTTACCGTGTATCTGCTTTGGAGTGTTCCTCTACTGTAGTCTATGTTGGCTTTGTACCCATTTTTGTATTTGTCTTCGGACCACTTTCTTTGTAGTCCAAATAACCTTTTCTTTCAACTACATAAGCTTGTTCATTTCCAGAAATATGATAATTATATTTTCTGTATGTTCCTTTTGGTGTATTCATCATTTTTTTTCTTATTTTTTTGGAAAATGGGACCAAACTCTTTTTTATAGGTTTGTTCCAACCCACAAGTTTTTTACGATCACGAAACGGTTTCAGAACTGCTAGGATCGATTATATGCGCAGGCGCTAACTTCACACGGTTACATGTCTATAAAAATCACTGCCGGGTTGGAACGGTTTTGTGATTGCATTTTGTACGATCAGATCAGTAGGATTAAGGGCCGGTTTTACAATAGAGATTTATACTAGGTATAGTTATACTGGGTATAAAGTTATACCAAAATTTATACCTAGAATAAAATTAGTTGGTTTTACGATGCTTTTTTACACCGGTATAGCTTTTCTTGGAGTAAGAATTATACCGGTGTAAAAAAGCATCGTAAAGCCAACCAGTTTTAAGCTAGGTATAAATTCTGGTATAACTTTATACCCAGAATAACTACTATACCTAGTATAAATCTCTCTTGTAAAACCGGCCCTAATAAGAATATAATAATAATACGGACCTATTTTGTGAAAGAATATTTAACGTTTGTAATACATTTAAACGGTTCATTATTGTGATATTTTGATTAGGATTAATCGCAGACCTGCCTTTTTTTCATTTCTTCCAACAAAATGTGTTAGAAAGACATTATGGACTCTACATGGCAACACGGATATAATCTAGTAACTTATTGGTGACTTCAGATTTGACTCTGTATCGAGTGACAAATAGGAACGGTTAACCTATAAATACAACGAAAGCAATAAACTTTATGTTGTTATGGTTATCAAATGACCAGGGCAGAGATAAAACAGAAGAGCTGCTAGCAATTTATTCATGAGAAGCACCCTATTATTTCTGTAATAATAGTTGATTATCTGGCTATGTTGATTTAACTTATTTGGGAATATTTTACTTAATCATTTCGAAATTTTAGAGCTACCTTTATCGATCCTAAAACCAGTAAACACTACTTTATCACTCGAAATCTTTCATAAAATGCATATTTCCTTATCTATGTTGTTGAAATGATCAGCGTGGAAACCATCTTGGAAAGTCGAAATCAATTATTTCGACGATATCGATTGACAATAGTCTTTGACTAAATGTAATTACTGCAAGGATTAACAGAGGCGTACTAAGGAGTGAATAATATACTTTTTAAATTGCTGTATTTGAATAATAATAATAATAATAAATTTGTCAGATATAGTCAAATACATAGTTCAAAATAGCTTTCGACTAGAAACTAAATAGCATTAAACCTTCTGTATAGTGATTTTGACCAGTAAAACTTGATTTAAGTCGAAAATAAATAAAATAAAAACAGTCTTCAGTTTATCTGCTTGCTCTCGTAACACGATCAATATTTACCTGACGTTGCTTTCGTTGAAGATGTAAAAAATCCAACCAACCCATCATTGCGAAGTTTACAGCGACTTTCCAATTTATATTCGCCTTTACTTCGGTATCAGCAAACACTGATCGAGGCGAACAACATTATACATTATATCTCTTGGGGAAATTTTCGCCAACCCCAAAATCAACTTCAAACAAGAAATGATTAATAGCAGTTGCAAATATCCAACATCATCCCAAACAACATGGTTATGAAGAGAATTTACGGGGTGTAATTTATAATTTTGGGAATTAGTTTAGACTCGTTTGTGCGATAAGGGATAAATAATTATATTTAAAGTATATTGAGCTGTTTTTAACAAAACTTTTTATAATATCCGTCCTTTGGACATATTGTATATTCGATATATTGAAGATTTATTCAATATCTTTCAATAAAAACGTGTTTTTTTTAGATTTGGAGAGAATACGACATCGACGGAAGCGGATACATCGAAGCAGATGAACTGAAAGTAAGTTCGGTACAGTAAATATTTATTTAAAATCATTTTTTATACAAAAGAATTCTATGGATACTGTTCTACCCGACACGAATATTTTACTGTCGATGTTTTTTATCAATGACAATTTTTTTCGCTAGAATTTCCTACGGGATCTGCTTAAAGAAGCAAAAAGGAACGACGTCTCGGAAGACAAATTGATTGAATACACCGATACAATGGTAAGCTAACAGTTTTCTTTATTATTGGAAACTTTGAAATGTATCTCAGTGGCGGCAAAAAGGATCCATATTTTCTTTAATAATATGTTTTGAACTAAAACAACAATACATATGTTCGGATGTTGAGCTCAATAAAATTGAGATTGTGATTTTAAATTGATCAATTTGTCATCAATATTGTACAACAAAAGTATAACGAATGTCTAAAGGTTTTTTTTTTTTATTCTGTTATTTAACGTCGGTCTATTTCTGCGACTGAGGCTAACCACCGACGCCGGGAGCACTCTACCCCTAACCGGAAATTTTGGCGAACCCACTAGTGTTCCAACCAGTGGTAGCGTTCTTTAACGAGCCCAACATCCATGGACTCGGGACCTCGGTTTTACGTCTCCTCCGAAAGACGGCATATCTACATTATACCTCGTGCTCATTGGTATAATGCCTGCGAGCTGTGATATGCTAGTCCGCTGCAGGCTGTACGGGCCCTTTACGATGGTTTTCCCTGACATGGTCGTCACCCATCCAAGTACTAACCATGTCCGACCTTGCTTGACTGTAATTATCGCATTGAACGCGTTCCACTACAGTGCTGGGTCGTCGCCCTAATGTCCAAAGGTTAAATAAGTAGGTTTCAAGTTATCTATTTCACATCTTTGAGTGATGGGAGACCTAGTATGGGGAGGGAAAAAGTGGCATATTCTTCCAAATGTACACCACTGTATCAAGCTTTTATACATTCTTCTCCATCAATATATGCCCTTTCACATTTAAAACAACCTACCAAATGTCGAATCAATTCATTTATCCATTTTAGAGTCATACAATTAAAACATTTAAATTTTTATAACTTTAACACCTCGTAATTCGAAAAGTAAATAGGCTGGACACCTCAATCCCAATATGATTTTGTCCAATTTCACGAGAGCTATCTACATGCAAACGTTGTGTCATTTAAAAACACCCTGTAACAATACCCCTATTATTACTTCACATTTCCAATTTAATTTTGATTTTCTTATGTATTTTCGAAATCCAACTTTCAACGATAATGAAGCGACGTAATAATTTTACAAAATAAATTTTGCACGCCTCTGTTTTTCTTTTCTTCGTCATATCCATACCTTTTTGCTATCAATGAATCCAATTTTCTTTCTCGAATGATTTTTTTTTCAATTTTCAAAACCCTATGCACTATGATGTTGGCTGATGTAACTTTTAGAATTCGAAAAAACTTACAATACTCTCCAAAGTCCATAAGGTAGCTTCAAATATTGTTTTCTCAAATTTCAACATACTTCATCGTAATTTAATGAATCGTTTACACCTGTTTAGTCCGTAGATTTTAATAAAAAGTGAGAATTCGGCAATTTGAAGAAAAGTGGGCGTTACTATCTTTAAAAGTTGTAATGGAAACTGAGGTCACAAAATCACAAAATACTTCATTTAGGAGTTAGTAATTAATAAAGTGACAATCACAACAAATTACTTTGAAAAGAACAAAGCAATAACTAAAATTACACTGCGTAATCCATTCGTACAGAATAAGTTCTGATCATCCCTTAATAACTTCGCAACGCTAGTCAAAACAATTATTGTTGAAGAAACGTCAACTTATTTATTGCTAATTTCTTCCAATTTTGTTTTGCATTCAAAGCTATTGCATTGTCCTGTCCATTACAACAATGGTATGAAGAAAATGTTTCGGCAATAAAAATTTTCTACAGAGCTGGTGAAAATTATCATGAGGCCAAAAGAACTTCCAAGTTGCTTAAAGTACTTACGACAACATGTGAATAAATCCTAACCACTGTCAGTGTACTACAAGCAAAAGGAGCCGGACGAAAGCCAATATTTGAAGAAACATCCCCAATGACACAGAAACATCCTTCTGGAACATAAGAAACATACTAACGCATCCCCATTTCCCTCGAAACGTTCCCAGGATTTGCCTTGCAATAGCAATCATTTTCAACGTTTCATTTCAGCTCCATCCATCCAATTATCTTCATTTTGCTATTCTCGGGCATAAATACTTTCTTTATAAATTAGCCACACACAAAGTTACCGCTTGTATTTCACCTCAAAAACTCAACTTTTAGTTCTAAACTTACTTTTTTCAAATTATGTATTCTCCTTTTCATTCTAATATTCTTTTATCTTTTTGCAAAATTGGAGCATAGGAATGTCACAAAATTGCTACAAAATAGTTCATAGGTGAAGGTTTGATGAACATTGTTAAAAATTACAGACAATTAACAAATTATTGATAATATGATTATGTTGTATATTTTGGGATGAAAATCATTTATGTGCTAATAGAAACATTCTAGGGACATCTCACCTAGGTCGGAAACTTTGGGACACCAGTAGTACTTTAATAGTACTTACATACCAGATGAACACTGTGTTATTAGAGCAACTCACCTAGGTCGGAAATATTGGGACACTTTAATAGTACATCCCAGGTGAACACTGTGTTATTAGAGACAAATAGGTGTAGCTTCTTCCTTGATCAATAATCCGTACCGACAAAAGAATAGAATTTTGTGAAATAATATCGGAAAAAATTCGTTTCTTGCCCAACTATTTCAGAAATATTTGTTCCAGTTACGAATGCACATTCACACTCAATAGTGAGGTTAATAGACAGAATGTGCGATACTGGAGACTAATTCTCGTATTCGCCGTGACCTGTACACCTAATAGGTACCGGCAAAAACTTAATGCTGGGCTTATGGCGACCACACACTGTACTATGAGAAGTAACACAGTCTGGAAACAACAAAAGTGACCATAAAGAGTGAATACCCAATTTCACTTAAATTTTTAGTTCTTGCAAACACGCATTTGCTAACAGCTATTAGACATTCCAAATATAAGGGGTACAAGACAATATCACGATCTCTCTATGCCTAAGGAAACATGCCACTGTCTTTCAGGCAGAGGTAATGGCGGTACAATGCTGTGCAGAAGAGTTGATGAGCGGGAGGTAGATAGCCAAAGAATCGTAATCTACTCTGACAGCCAAGTAGCACTATATAAAGGCGATACGCTCATATCGGATAACGTCAAATCTGGTATGGGAGTGACTAGGCAGTCATAAATAGAGTGATCCTAGCCTGGGTACCAGGTCATCAAGGAATAAAAGGTAATGGAAAGGCCGATGAATTAGCCAAACAGGAAGCAACGGAGGCCATAATAGAACCAGAACCTTCCTGTGGAATTGGTAAATACCTAACTAAGGACAACATCCACAGGCGTTGCGCTGTTGGGTAACCCCAGGGCAAACGCACGCTAGATTATTCCATAAAAGCTCATCGGCCAAATTGTCACACGACCTACCGAGAAACGACGAGGATGATGGTGGGAATGTTGACCGGCAGGCTTATTCTGTAAAAACAACAATTATTTTGCAGCTAGCAACCATTGCACAACGGTCGCGCAATCAGTCGCAAAATTTGGTATTCTGTGAGGTAGTCGCGTCGCAATTGCTGGTTGCTGTCAAGATGCACTTTTACGTCATAAAACTAGCGCCACTTGCAATTGGGTAGCAATCAACGTAACTTAAATTGTCTGTAAAATCAGCTGATGAACAAAAACAAATGTAAAAGATATTTAACATGCATGAAAAACCAAGGAAGCCTACGAAACAGTGCCTTACATAACTTAAAGAAGTTGAAAATGGGTTTCCAAATACTTTTTTAGATGATTTGTTAAAAAAAAAACAATATACTTCTAGGTATTTTTTTGAGATGGGTGATATAGGTAGGCGCAAAATATCAACGTTCAATCCTTGAATATTTACATAAAAAAAATCACATAATGGTGAAATGTGGGTAAATATATAGGAGAGTTTAAATCCTTGAATAATGAAAAAAAAA
>CAJUYI010000381.1:71202-92795 GCA_910591695.1 Galerucella pusilla
AATAAAGTTCATATATTGAGAATCTAGTTATTTCTGTTCAGAACAGTTTATTCGACATAATTTTCAACCATGGATCGGTTTCTTCGACCGGAGAAATTAGAAGTAGATCCCTCATCTCCAACTGCAGCCAAGGAATGGATTTATTGGCTGAGAACGTTTGAAAACTTTATTGGAACGGTAAATGAGATCACTCCAGAGATCAAATTGGATCTACTTGTTAACCATGTTTCATCGTCAGTATACTCTTACATAAGCGAATCTACAGATTATGACACAGCAATCAGTGCTCTTAAAGCTATATTTGTCAAGAAGGTGAGCGAAATTTATTCCAGGCACAAACTTGCATCGCGTTCTCAAATACCAAATGAATCAATTGATCAATATCTGTGTGCATTAAACTCATTGGCTAAAGAATGCGACTTCAAACATGTAACTGCATCCGAGAATAGGGATGCGTATATACGAGATTCTTTCATAAGAGGGCTAAGCGATTCGAAAATTCGACAAAGACTTTTGGAGAATGCAACTCTTACTCTTGATCAAGCTTATTCTCAGGCGAGAGCGTTAGAAATGGCAGTTCTCCAGTCGAATTCATTCACTCCCAACACGTCACCTATGAACTTGAATGTGATATCCGACAATGGTCTTCCTGAAAACGCTATCGAATCACAAGTTAATTCGGTGGCTTCAACTAGTAAGTGTTATTTTTGCGGAAGGTCTCAACACCCTCGTAACATTTGTCCTGCACGTGAAGCACTTTGCAGAAATTGTAACAAAAAAGGCCACTTCTTTAATGTCTGTCGCTCGTCTAAAAAAAGAGTAACTGCTAGCAGTTTACCTGTTGAAGAAGAAACATTTAAAAATACTTGGAAGAATTATTTCTTAGCCGCTACAGGACCTACTTGCTTAGCCAAGACTTTAATTGACGTAACTATCAATTCTCAACCTGCAACGGCCTTGGTCGACAGTGGCTCTTCTCTGAGTTTTTTAAATGAATCGTTTGCCAAAGCTTTGAAAATAGATTTAACCCCTGAATATGGAAACATTTTGATGGCATCTAGTTCTTTGACATGCCAAATACACAATAGCTGTAAAGTTGACCTAAAGATGTTTGGGAATATCTACAGTAATATTAAAATGTCAATATTACCGAAAGCCTGTGCCGATGTCATCATTGGACATGATATTTTAAAGCAACATGAAGCTCTTCATGTGAATTTTGGAGGATCTAGATCAACTCTTACTATTTGTAACCTAGCGGCTGCTAAAGTACCCGTTTCATTACTATTTAGGCACTTATCGCCTAATATAAAACCTATAGCGATAAAGTCCCGTAGATTTTCAAATCAAGACCGTGACTTCATCGAAAATGAAATTCAACGAATGATATATGAAGGTATTATAGAGCGGAGCAACTCACCTTGGCGCGCTCAAGTGGTTGTCGTATCCGGAGAAAATAGGAAGAAGAGAATGTGCATTGACTATTCACAAACAATAAATAAATTCACTTTATTAGATGCATATCCTCAGCCAAGGATCGAGGATTTAGTGAATAAAGTAGCTCAATATACGGTGTTTAGTACCATCGATTTACAATCAGCCTACCATCAAATTCCGATACAGAACAGTGACAAAATTTATACTGCGTTTGAAGCGAATGGCAAACTTTATCAATTCCGGCGGATCCCATTTGGTGTTACGAATGGCGTTTCTGAATTTCAAAGAGCTATCGACAGGATAATCGAAACTGAAAAATTACAAGGCACTTATTCTTATCTTGATGACGTAACTATTTGTGGAATCAATCAAGCTGAGCACGATCGGAATTTAGAACATTTTCTTCAGGTAGCAAAACAATATAAACTAACCATAAATACTGAAAAAAGCAGATTCTCAATAACACACATCAAACTACTAGGATATGTTATTGAAAACAACACTATTCGACCTGATCCGTCTCGACTAGAAGCTCTTCTGCATTATCCTCTCCCCACTAATCTCAATGCTATGAAACGAGTACTTGGTATGTTTGCACATTATTCGAAATGGGTGCCTCGATTTTCAGAACGAATTGCACCGTTAGCTCACTGCATGACGTTTCCATTGAATGACAAAGCTAAAGAGGCATTTGAAGATCTTAAAACATCGATTGCAGATTCAGCTGTCAAATGCATCGACGAATCATTGGAATTTGTAGTAGAAACTGATGCATCCGAAAACGCAATAGCTGCGACTCTTTCGCAACAAGGACGCCCAGTGGCATTTTTCTCACGAACTTTGTCCCCGTCGGAAAGAAATCACTCTGCCATCGAGAAGGAAGCTTACGCAATAATTGAATCACTACGGAAATGGCGACATTTCTTATTAAATAGACAATTTAAGTTGATTACTGATCAACAATCAGTTTCGTTTATGTTCAATTCTAAACAAAGTAGCAAAATCAAAAACGAGAAAATTCTGCGATGGAGATTAGAATTATCCGAATATAAGTATGACATAATATATAGACCTGGCCAACTCAATTCTGTGGCAGACGCATTCACTAGAATTCACTGTAATCTAGCAACTAACGGACAAACATTGGAACAATTACACACTACTCTCTGTCATCCTGGAGTTACTCGTCTATATCATTATGTTAGAAGTAAAAATCTGGCATTTTCAATAGATGAAATAAGAAGAATAACAAATATGTGTCCGATATGCTGCGAATTGAAACCACGATTTGTCAAGTTATCAGGAAAATTGATAAAAGCAACAGCACCGTTTGAGAGGCTTAATATCGATTTTAAGGGACCGCTACCTTCCACATCACAGAATCGATATTTATTAGTGATCATTGACGAATATTCACGATTTCCTTTTGCCTTTCCATGTTCTGATGTGTCATCAGCGACGGTAATACAGAATTTACATAACCTTTTTACTGTATTCGGAATACCGTCCTACATCCATTCTGATAGAGGCTCCTCTTTTATATCCGATGAAGTTAAAAGATACTTAAATAAGTTTAACGTGGCGACCAGTCGCACTGCACCTTATAACCCTCAAGGAAATGGACAAGTAGAAAGATTTAATGGTACAATCTGGAAGACTATTATGTTGGCACTCAAGTCCCGTATGCTAAAGACCTCTCAATGGGAAATTGTTCTTCAAGATGCCCTTCATTGTGTCCGGTCACTTCTCTGTACTGCCACTAATGAAACTCCACATGAACGCATGTTTCAACATCCCCGGAGGTCACCGAATGGCGAGTCGATCCCATCGTGGTTGTTGACTCCCGGAAAAGTACTTATGCGTCGTCAAGTGAGGTCATCTAAATACGAACCACTCGTTGACGAAGTCGATCTATTGGAAGCAGACTCTAATCATGCCCTTGTCCGTCTTCAGAATGGCCGAGAAGTGACAGTATCTCTGAAACACTTAGCTCCATGTGGTGAGGGAAAAGAAGTAACAAAAGTTAAGGATAACAACGATCAAACTGAAGCAGATTCTCAAACACAAGGTGGCACCAATCCCCCAGAATCTTCTACGATTGAAATGATACACTCCTCGAATACCTCCGGCTCTTCTGAAATACTGCAACAACCTACAAATTTTAAAACGACTAGCACCGAAACCCCGGTAATTGAACTGAGAAAATCTGATAGAGAACGACGTATGCCAAGTCATTTACAAGATTTCGTCGTTAATACAAAGGGGGGGAAAATGTAGTATATTTGATAAGCTGTTTATTTACAATTTAGCGTTTTTAGCGGTTCTTGTGAACACATACTTAGTTTTAATATTTGTCACGAATGTTTTTTACTTGACATAATATTTTCCTACATTGTCATTAATTATCTCGAATTATGTCGAATAAAGTTCATATATTGAGAATCTAGTTATTTCTGTTCAGAACAGTAGTAGTAGTATCCTTTTATTAATTAGGTGAGTAAAATAATTTGAGAATGGGTACTGCTACTATTAATTGTTTTTGACGTACATACATAAAATGAGAGAACACACAATTACTGAATACGTAAAAACAAATAATAACTATTATCTCTTTCAATTACTAAGTACAAATAAAAACTAACTTTTCTGAGGGTAGTTAGTAAGTCCATTGAATTACTGTTTTTACAAATAAAACATGTTTATTATTGACAAAGTGTCATAATTCATCAATTAATTACCTTCTATTTCTATTAGAAAAACTTGATTTAATTATCAAGCAACTCAATTACAACTACTATAATTGTGATTGCTATTCTACAGTTGCAATCGCGTTGTAATTGCTAAAAAATTGCTTACAGAATACGTATTTTTCACATGAACAACTGAAAAATGCACTTTTTTAGTTAACCAATTGCTCACTAGAGGCAGTTAACAAATAAATTGCGATCACGGTCGCAGTTGCTTCTTCGAGAATACGAAACCCGCGTTTGACAGCGACAATTGCGCAATTATCGGCAGTCGCAAGTTACAGAATAGCCCTGTGGACATTGAAGACTAAAGAAACATATGCACACAATAATTGGCCTAGCAGATCACAGCCTATGTAGGTTCTGCCAAGAAGAAGACGAAACCGCGAAGCACATACTCTGTGAGTGCGAAGGCCTAGCAAGGGTGCGGTTTCATGTAATCGGAGAAGAAAAACCGAGGGCAGAGAGCTACGCAAGGGAGGCGGTATCAAGGATTATAAATCTATTAAAAAGCTAGATATCGAACTTTAAATAGAGGGAGGACCACAATAGATCTGCAAACGTCGCAGAGGGATGGAACAAAGGGCCAATCTAATCTAGACATTCCAAAGTATTCTTCTAAGAACGTGTTTAATATGTAACAAATGTTTCCAATGGAATATCTTCCAATTATTCTATCATAAATCTAAAATTGAACATAATTTTTTGCTACGTAACAACAATTGAATTGAATATTTACTTCTGAATTGCAATTTTGAAAGTATTTCACTCTTACTGAATCATCATTTTCTATTTTCCCTGATGTATTTCAGCTATTACTTCGGAAAGTTTGTTCTCGATTCAATTTATTTGGTATGAAGAAATAATTAAAACGACCTTTATAACATAAGATTGATAGAGATACTTACTATTTTCAACAAATTGAGTTATAACATTTTAATACCTCCGAACATATTCGCTGGGGGATTTATCAAAAAATGTCAGTACTTAATCTATTAAGGATTTCCAAGCACGCCACTGGGATACATTATGAGGATACCGAATAATATTATTTATATCTATCGATTTTTCAGCTACAAGTTTTCGACTTCAATAAAGACGGACGTCTCCAACTTTCGGAAATGGCCAAGTAAATACAAAATATTTGTTGTAAATTGTATTTTTTTCTTGTGCTTTTTGTCTAGACTAGCTTAGCTTCGATGATCAAAGTTTTGATTGGCTTTTTTCATGGATAACGTACACGGAGAAATGTGGGAAGTTTTATTTTGCTTTGAGTGATTTAGAGGAAAAAAATATCATCATTGCGTCTAGATGTCTTATAAAGAAGCATTTTAAGGACGAATCAATCAATATCCAGCTAAATAACCCAAAGCAAAAGCTGTGTCAGTCAGTATTAGATAATTAACGGAAATTCTTTCTACCACTTCTCTTTATTCCATCCAATTAAATTGTTTCTCCGACCGAATCTTTGTGAACACTCTAGTTCAAATCGATTTAGTGTCTCTCCACATAAATTACGTATTAAATTCACAGAATTTCCTTTTAGGAACATCGATTGGTGTATAATACACATCTTATAATATCGTTTATGCCGGCGGTAGACAAGTGCAGTTGTAAATATAAATTTTCAGTCTATCTCCATTTTAATCTTCATATAAAACGGGAATTGCCTATAAAATAAAGTTAATAGCGTATGTTAGTGGTCATGAACTGTTTATTATGTCATATTAGTAAGACCTCTTTGAATATTTAGTTGACATTTTTATGCTCTGGAAATACTTATAGAACCATAACCTTTCGCATGAATTTTCAGTAGTAATACCGCAAGTGGTTGAAGTTTCCAAATAAATCTGTTGATTTATTTTATAACGAAACTGAGTTGCTTGAAAACACCACTCGTCGTGCGAACTAGTGCACCGAGAAAAAAATTTCATCCTCACAGCTCTATGCTTTACTGAAATCTCTTTAGTGTAGTAGTAAAGTATTTTTATAAAGTATGTACCTTTACTAATCCAAAAAATAAGTTTTATGAAAGTAGCAGAGTATTAGTAGAAATGGTAAAATTTTTTACTGATATCAAAAAGTGATTTGTTTCTCCTAGGAATCTAAGCCAGCTGTTGTAGATGATGATTATTTTAGATTAGTGAAGTCGGGTTTTGGTCTAGACAAGATTTTATTCTTCTACTGAAAACTGAATTACTAATTTAGAATACATATTTTTAGATGCTAGTCATTTCTTTGCTATCGCGGCAATATTCATTAGTTATATGGAAAATATTATTTTCTGTCTTAGAAAAATCCTTATTAAACGCAGGAACATTATATTCCCAATGCAGGCAACTTATTTCCCGCATTTAATAATGTTTATGATGTTACAGATGTATGTCTTTCCAGGATTTTTTTTGGCTAGAGATTTTGCCGTATAATACTGGATATAACATTAATGAGTGGTTATTTGATAGTCCACAATATGCCAGACCAAAACTGCAAATACACTATATATAGGTATTTTGTTCAAAATGGCACATCTAATAACAATAATTACATAAGAATATATAGAAAATGCCCAACTTTAAACAAATAACTTATGTATTTTTTAGTACATCACAACCTTTCATAATATCAAATAACTACCCACCAACCTGCAAGGTAAGAATTATTTATTTCAAATTATGCTTGAAATCAAATCAAATATATTTATGCAGTGGTATGGTTCAAATATTATATACCGCGAAATCTCTATGGCAAAAAATATTTGCTGGAAATACATAACTGTATCAAACCAATTATGCCTATGTATACAAGGGTGGTTAAAAAAACACAACAAAATGTGGAAAAAAATCAACTTTATTTTCAATATTGTTATTGCACATATAGCCTTTAAGAAATAAACATTTTTTCTGAAAATAAAAACAAATTAAACACATATATGAATGATGTAGTTTTGATATTAGTTATAACTAATTCTAAGCAAATATGTAAAAATAAAGTGGTGGACAAACAAAAGTGTGTGGAAAAACAGAAATATTTCGGTTTTTTTAACAGGACTTTGATAAATTGTTACAGGATAAAATCAACTTTATTTTTAATATTGCCCAGCCTATGAAAAATAAAAGTTTTTTCTGAATATATAAAAAAAACCAAAAAAAACTAAACACATATGTATGATCTAGTTTTGATAACTAATTCTTAAGCATCCAATCAATTGGGTGGATAAACAAACATATGTAAATAAATAGAATAAATAAATATTACACAGGGTGTAAAGCGTAATGGAGCAAAATAATATCGATCAACATTTTGATAACATTCAATCTAAAAATATTCAGAGGATGGGCAGCTTGATTCACCCCTAAAACTATTCAATTTATAATGTTACAAAATATGAATCGTTTAGGGAGAAATAATATGAATTACTATAGACAATTTGGAATTCTGATATTTACACTTGAATGGGATTCTGGAGCTAATGATGTGTATGCTTGTTGAAGTATCAAGTATTTTCTAAAATAATTTTTGAAGACAAGTCTAGGTCCAAATTTTGGGAAAAGGGCTTGGGCTTATTGTTTCTACGTCAAGCAATCTAAGACTTTGATCATTGATTCCTGCACCTAATTTAAAAATTCAAACGCATTTTAAATTCACATAAATATACAATCACCTTTTATCACCTTTTATGAAAATATATTTATATACATGCATGTACTTACAATCAAAATTGTCGATGAATTCTTCAAGCCCCCAAGTTAATAAAAGGTTTTTAAATTCCATAGCACATGTAAAAACTAAAACGTGAAAGTGTAACTTCACCCACCAACGATTACCTACATGAAAATGATTATAATAATGCCGAGGAACTACTTCGCGTCGTTCTCGCGCACATCCAATTATCCTTTACAAATTGCCGATCCATGATTGGTCAAACGACGCCTTTTTTCAAATGGCGACTGTAAATAGTATTTTTAAGAATAAACTTTCATTTTATATGGGTGTCCTGTCTCTGACTGTACGTACCTAACCGGAAATACGTAACTACCCATACGGAGGGCTACAAAGTGGAAGGTAAAAAGTCTAAAATTAGGCAGGAGATTAGCAAAAAAGTTGAGTATTGTAACCTATGCTGTTGGAATTCCCGCTATACTCCAAAATCACTAGCTCAGCAGGGGTAGTTCGCAGCCTTTACGATTCCAGGATTGTAAGTAAGGGTGTGTCAAAATAATAAAGGGAACCAGTGTAATTAGTATTTTATATATCGTTGGTGAATATACAAAACCACAAGCAATTCAGTTAGAAAGTGCAATGGAAATACATACAAATTGATATAAACAAGATGGAATTGAAATATAACGAAATAGGAAAGAGCGAATTCAAACAAGATAATTAAATCAACAAATCACAATTTCTAAGAGGATATAAATTGTTATAAACAAATTAAATCGAAAGATACTGAAATAGGCAGTAAGGAAATATATCTAAATGCTCTTAAATTTATGAATTACAATTTCTGAAATGAAATGGCGAGTTCAAATAAGAAAAAAACGACCTAGCTTTCCAGAGCGGTGGAAGGATCCCAGCACGGTCCGGAAAGTCCAGAGGAAACCGATCTTCGCGATATCAGGAGATTTAGGTTAACTCTCAATTTCCAAGGTACCTTGATAACTCCCAAATATCAAGACTCCAAGGTCCGATTCTGACGATATTCCCAAATTTCCGGCCAAAAAGACAAATTTGGAATGGCCTACAAAATTTAATTGTTTCAGGAACTCAAGGTCAAGCTATTCGTTTTTCGGTTAGTACCTATTACAAAAAAGCGCAAAATATCATAAATTCTACATTGAATGAAAATACAGTAAGGACGTTTAGATTGGTCTAAAGCTATAATAGCAAAACGCTTGGCTTGCACAGGTCGATTTTTATTTCCAATTGCGCATCGTACTCTATTATTGAATGTACGATGGACCTTACCACTTTCGCGTACATGACATCATCATTTTTTTAAATAGGACAACATATTTTCCTCTTTATTTTTGAATTTCACAACAACAGACCATTACAAAAATGTATAATACTTATAGTCCAAACCATTGGCTTCATGAGTTAGTGTCAAATGTAACCCAAAAATCCTAAGCTGGATGTACACTACCATAGTGAGACCGATCATCACTTATGGAGCCATTGATTGGAGTAGCAGAACTAGCCTATTGACGACGAGAGAAAACCTCTCCAACATTCAAAGACTAGCCTGTATATGCATTACAGGAGCAATGAAAACATGCCCAACGGCAGTCATGGAAGTGATTTTCAACCACACCCCACTACATATGGTGGTGGACAGCGTTGCAGAAAGAACAAGATACAGACTAAGTAGAGAGGGAATCATTAGAAAAACCACCTCCTCACTCCTCACCACAGAAATCAGACAACCTGAGACATGCCACAAGACGGTATGATGAAAAAATACAAATTTTCAAAGAAATTCGTCACGGAATTAAGCAACAAAAAAGAATGGGATCCAAATGCCATTCAATGGTACAGAGACGGCTCAGAAGCAATAGAAGGAACTGGGATAGGAGTGTTCGGGCCAGGAACCAAACACTCTGAAAGCTTAGGAAAAACCCCAAGTATCTTCCAAGCGGAAATCCACGCCAGTTCAATATTGATAAAGGATACAGGAGACAAAGGATTATCATAATGTCGGATAGTCAAGCAGCCATTAAAGCACTGAGCTCTTGTGTAATCAGTTCCAAAATGGTGTGGCAATGCCTAGACAAACTCAATGAACTAGAGAGATTAGGAGATTATGAGATTACTGGATAGAAGAAGAACATTTACCTATGTTGAAGCCTGCAGACATCCTAAAATTTCTCCAAGAAATAGGATTAAAGGAACTACTAGTTTCTGAGACTCTCCTCAGAAACTGAGTAGAAGTAAGGGGGCACAATAGATCTTTTAAGTCTCAGTGAATGTCCCCCCAAAATACATACATACGTAGTGTCAAATGTTGTGAATATATTTTTAATTATAAAATTTAATTGAAAGGGCTGGACTAATAAGTTCTTAGTTTTTATTATTTTGAATAATCAAGAAAATACATTTAAAAATTGGATAAAATGTTCAAAGTGCATGCCGTTGACTACCTGACAATAACCAACACGGTTTTTGAATTCCTCCAACACTTTATTTAATGTGTCTCGCCTCATGAAGAATTATCTCTCTTAATGTCCTTAGGCGCAATTTAGATTTAAGATAACCCCAGAATCCCCCCAAAATCAAGGAGGGCTACATCAGGAGATCTTTCTGGCCACTCTATAAATCCTCTCCCACTTCGAACGAAATATATATTTAAATAAACCAGTGATAACGTAACGTACATAAATAATATGTCCCAATTATAATTATAAATCGTACAGTTATTATACAGTATGCGAAACCTCTTTCGAGTCCATTCCATTCACAAGTACGACAAGGAAAATATGGGAAAAACTGCTTGATGGCTACAATTTTCCACATTTTTTCATTGATTTCATTCTAAAGATCGATACTCCCCTAAAATACCCTCTTGACACAAATCTATCTCGGAGTCTGAAAAACCCATCAAAGAAATGTGTATGAGGTTTTTGTTTATAGAAAAAATTTGACGTATCACTATGATTTGACTTATTTGGGTCCGATTAAAGCCGTTGATACCAGTTGAGGTTTATATAAAGTTAGATTCTTGTAGGAATTTGGCTTATTTTATGATAGTTTTATCCTGCACGAGCATGAGCACGTTTTGTTTGTAGTGAAAATATTGTTTAATCGTTCAAAAAATCTTTCCCGAAATTTTTGGTGAAGAAAGGATAAAAAAACATCAAAATGAGAATTTCAAGTTCTAGGGGACCCAAACCAAATTGGGACAGCACTGAAATTCTTAAAAGAAATATAACTTCATCATCAACTTAAATCTTTCTTTATTTTCTATCCTTATCACTAAATTTGTTTGTTTTGTTTTCAAATATTTATGTAATAACTGTTTCCTGTAACCTCCCCTGTGCAAGTGGTCATAGTGGACGAGCACTTCAATTTAATATAAAAATATTTTTTTCTACAATCACATTGAAAAGTAGGCTTTTTCGCTTGTCATTGACAACGAAAAGTTGACGTTTTTTGAAGAGAGTTACTTTACGCTCACCGAGCGTAAAAAATGGCAAAACGCTCGTTGCCCATACCAACCAATACTACAACACAATTGTATTGACAAAGGCAGATATAAAAGTTTGGAACATATTTGAATTAACATATTTAAACTGACAGATTTTGAAAGTTTTCATGAATTCTACTTTATATTTGCTTTTAATAGTTACAATTAAGTGATTGCAGAAAAAATGTTGTATGTATTACGAGCAAAAACGTGACATTATTGCGAGTAATTACCGCGCTCCGCTCAAGCAATAATGTAACACTTTTCGCTCTTAATACATAAATAACTATTATTGCCTGCCAAAATATCAAGGTTAATGAATATTGAATATATTTGTTTTGCTTTTCCAGGCTGCTTCCTGTAAAAGAAAACTTTCTCTGTAGACAAGTTTTCAAGGTAAGTCAATTTATAATGTTATATTCCCATTATAACCGAAATATTTACATTTTATTACATTAGGATTGAACTTTATACACTACTCTCCAAAATTATCGCAACATTGTGCCTTGAGTTTGAAGTTTTTCTTTTTTCTGAATCAATGAATGGATTTTGATGAGTCTTTCTTCACGGTATAGTTTGATTTATAAGGAAAAAATGTATCTGTTACCGTGAAAGAGTGGATGTCAATATTTGCCGGTGGATGTCGACAAATGTCAAATGCCTTGGTGAAAGTCCGAACATTTCTCAATTTTATTATACATCCGGACTTTTACCGGTATATGTCGACAAACACAAATGAGGTCCGGTGAACCTCGGACACTGCAGGTCGCGACAAGTTTTTAGACGGTTCCAGCCCCTTGTTTCAGTTAGCTTTGTATTCATCAGTCTAACGCAACGTTTGACAGCGCTCCATAACCTAATTTAATTCATTTTTGGACTACAGACGTTTAAAACGTTTTGACATTTTAAAAGTTAGTGATGAAGAAAAGTTAATTGTGCTATCAAAACCAAAAGAACGAATATCCAGTTTTATGTCACCGATGATGAGTTGTTTACAATACTTTCTGAAACTCACATAAGAACAGGCCATGGAGGAAGAACACGAATTCTTAAAGAATTGCAAGTTAGATACCAAAATATTACTTATGAAGTTGTAATGTTGTATTTAAATTTGTGTAAACAATATCAAATGAAACATAGTGCACCCAAAGAAGGTATTGTTGTGAAACCAATGCTTAGTTCCGAATTGAACTCTAGATGTCAAGTCGACTTGATAGACTTGCAATCACACAGGGATGGCGATTACAAGTTTATAATGGTATATCAAGATCATTCAACCAAATTTGTTCGGTTAAGACCTTTAAAAAGCAAGAGATCGGAAGAAGTAGCATATCACCTTCTCCAAATTTTTTTAACATTTGGTGCTCCCGCTATATTGCATTCGAATAATGGCAGAGAGTTCAGTAATCAAGTCATATCTGAACTATGCGCTATGTGGAAAGATGTTAAAACAGTGCACGGAAAGCCTCGTTAGGGTCAAACACAAGGCTCAGTTGAAAGAGCCAATCAGGACATACAAAATATGTTAACTGTTTGGATGCAAGACAATGATTCAAACAAGTGGTCAGAAGGTTTGCGGTTTGTCCAATTCGCCAAAAACACAACTTATCACGAAGGAATACGCCAGAGTCCTTATGAAGCCCTGTTTGGCGTTAAACCAAAAAGGGGTATAACATCGTCATCACTCCCTCGCGGGCAAATTTCAAACATTGGGTCCGAAGAACAGCTAGCACTGACTGATCTGCCACTTAGCACATCTTCATCTCAAGCACTGACTGAACAATACGAGCTAATTTCTTTAAAAAAAGTAGCTGCAAAAGAGAATCTTCTACTTCAAGCAACAAAAATGTTGCAAACCTCAAAAAATAAAGTTTCCTCTTGCCCAAATTGGTGATACTGTAAGAATTCAAGTCCCTGATGTCGACCGTGGTCGTACAGACCCTAGAAATGTGTCAGCGGTTGTTGTTGGAATGGAGGATTCAGACTTTTATAGATTAGCTAACAAAAATGGTTGTAAAGAAAAGTTACTTTCTATGGACGAAGTTTCAACAAAAGAAATGTCGCTAAGAGAAGCAGCTTCTGCTAATTCAAAAAGTGGAGGGCAAGGCTATACACGTTGTAACTGCAAAAGGAAATGTTCCACGTCTAAATGCAGCTGTAAAAGCAAGGAACTTTTGTGCAATTCGAAGTGCCACGGTAGTTTGAGTTGTTGCAATAAATAAGATATTGTTCTTATTTTTTATCTTTCATTTTATATTATTATGTTCTACTGTTTGTTTTGAGTTCAACAAAGTATTTTTCTCATATTATTTAAATAAATAAAGAGCAATGGATTTTGTTTGCATCCTGAATGTCGACAATCGCCGGTGTGAGTTAGAAATGATGTAATTTCAACAATATTCCGGACATACGTCAAGCAACGTTGAGAATGTTGACATTCGCCGGTGTATCTCGACATTCACCAGATTTCGGACTTTCACGGTAACATATCGATGGTTTCTAGTTTATTTCAAAAAGTACATAAAGTATCGGAATGCAATCTAACTAACAGGCGTTATTTTACATTTAAATAGTAACTGCCACAACAAACACGCCAACACAATACACATTCACGTACCTTGCGACGTTCTTCCAAAGTAAGCCACTGCAGTTCTTCATAATATGATGAAGTGGGTGCTTTCCTTCTTAATCCACATAATATAAACCTGATGCAACAGTTCTGAATACGCTGTAACCTTAGTACGTCTCTTTTTAATAATCTAGGCCCAAAAACCGCATCGCCGTAATTTAACTGTGATAATACGAGTGATTCACATAATATCATTTTTGTTTTTTTTGTAAGCATTGTCCGGCTGCTGTATATTAATTTGAGATTGGCAAAGGCGCGACGAACGATTAAAGTTACATGGGACGAATAGCGTAAATCAGAGTCAATGATCAATCCTAAATTTTTTGCACTATCGTCTATATTAATGATATTATCATCAATTTTTAAGTTCATTAATCTTAAGGACCTCTTCCTGGCCATTGGCTTTCCAAATAAAAGTGCATCTGATTTAGCACTATCCAGTGATAGACAAAATTTATTGGATATAGCTATCAGTGACTTTAAATCTTCATTTACATGCTGACACGACACCACCACATCTTCTTCCTTAAAAGCATAATACAGCTGTGCATCATCCGCATAAAAATGAGACGAGCAGTGTTGCAATTTCTTATAAAATAGATGTGTATAAATTATAAAGAGAACTGGCCCAAGTATAGAGCCTTGAGGCACTCCAGAATTAATTTTTTTAAATGCAGAAGACCTATTGCAGAAGGTAACTGCTTGCTGACGATTACTGAGGTAGCTACGAAACAAATTTATAGCACTTGTATCCAAACCAATAAAATTTAACAAGGAAAACAATAACTCATGATTTATACGATCAAAGGCTTTGGAATAATCTAGCAAAACTAAAGCTACCAATTTATTAGCGTCCAAAGATGCATGGATATCATCGGTTACTTTTAAGAGAGCTGTTGTGCAACTATTTAATTGTCTTAATCCGGACTGATGAGCTGGTAAAATATTATTACAATCTAGGAACTGAATAAGTTGTTTATTTACAATTTTCTCAATTACTTTTGATACACAACATAAAATACTTATAGGGCGCAAATCTCTGAGACTAGCTGGATTATTATTTTTTGGCAATGGTAAAACATGTACACGTTTCCAGATAGCAGAATACACACTTTTTTTTATACAAAAATTGAATATGTGTGTCAAAAACGGTAAAATTCCTTTCTTAAAAAACAAACCAATACCGTGAGGAGAGAATGATCAAAATTTATCCTTTCAGTCAGAAAAAAATAGCTTTTGAATTCAGGTGGTGTGATAGTTTTGGAGGGTATTGTGTATATACAGGGTCATCCCAAAGTGATCTGAAATATTGTTGTGGGCGATACGTCATTCAATTTTGAGGCAAAAAAACTTTGGGGAAGAAACGACCGCAGCAGTTCTGAAAGAAAATTTTCCCAACGTGAAGTATGGTCCGTGTATATCTTTGGATACTTTGGTTAGTAACTCCAAAAACCTATATTTAATGTGTCTTCTGCACTTTATAAACGAGATACAGGGTGTTTTATAAATGTATCCTATTTCTTTCGAACCTCATACCTTCTGAGTTACCCTGTATATTATTTTGAAATTTGGTACACGTAATAACCATCACCTATAAGCTCCATCAAAAGCATCTCCGCGAAGATAATGCAGGTCCGCTTTAATGAAAAATTTCAAAACTCGTCTTTCCTAAAAACAACACCCTTTATACATAGTTTTTTTTCAAATTGCTTTTCATAATTGGAAAAAGTATAAAAAATCTATTTGATGCATCTGGAGAAGCATTCTAGAAATTCAATTGAGTTTGTCTGTTTACGAGTACAGACCACTGAAAAATGTGATTACAGGGCTGTACTCATTCAATATGTTTCGAATATTTCGAACATCCTGTATAAGGATATGTATCTAGAAACTATGCACTCCAACATTCAAAATAACAAAAGTGAAATACGAGAAATAAATTTATACTTCAAAAAACGGAGATATTTTTATTAATTTTATTAATTGACCTGAAAAGAAAACAAAAAAATTCTAAAAGCATTGTCCATTGTATAAATTTATTTCTCGTATTTCACTTTTGTTATTTTGAATGTAGAAGTGCATACTTTCCAGATACATATCCTTATATCACATTATGTCACTGGAATTAACAAATCAAGAAAATCGTTCTACCAAAAAAGTCTTGAAAATAAAAATGTGAAAGAAAAACAAAAATATATATGGCGAACAGTACAACAAAAAACTGGAAAAAAGAGACATGCTACAATTGATAACATTGATATAAATGGGAAAATAACTCAAAATAAATACGAAATTGCCAATTTGTTTGCCACTTTTTTTGCAACAAATACTCAAAAAGCAATAAATACTCACTTAACCGGCAGTAGTTTTGAAAATTATACAACAATGTATGTCGCTAATACGTTTTATTTTAAACCTGTTATCCCTGAAGATGTATTGGATATAACTAACTGCCTGAAAAATGTTAATGCCGAGGGTGTTGACTGTCTTTCGACAAAGATCATTAAGAGCATAGGTCCACAAATTGCTTGTACTCTGGCAGACATTATCAATTACTCAGTGGAAACAGAAAAGTTTCCATCAAGTTTAAAGATAGGAATTGTTTCACCAATACATAAAAAAGATAGCCCACTTAGTCTTGACAATTATCGGCCAATAACTGTCCAAACTGTGATATGTAAAGTGATAGAAAAATGTATTTATAAACAAATGTTTTCTTTCCTCAAAAAGTATAATGTTATATCAGACCATCAGCATGGTTTCTTGCCTGGCAGATCGACGGAGAGTGCATCCATAGCTCTGCTTAATTTTATCCACACCTCATTGGAAAGGAAGAGATATGTAGGAGCACTCTTCTTTGATCTTTCAAAGGCTTTTGACTCAGTTAGTACTGATATAACAATAAATAAACTACGAGATTTAGGATTTCGGGGCAAATTTCTATCGTGGCTGAAATCATACTTAGAAGCCAGAAAACTTATTGTTAAAATTGAAGATCAGAAGTCCCTCCCCCAACCTGTGGAAATTGGCGTACCTCAAGGGTCAATCTTAGGTCCTCTGATATTTTTATTATACGTAAATGATCTTTCTAAATATGTTAGCACAAATAACTTGATACTATATGCAGATGACACAACATTAGCAATTGACTCTGAGTCTCCAGATGAGCTGCTTTCAAAGATGAATATTTTATCAAAGGAATTTATCAGTTGGTGTGAAAGAAATTCCTTGATAGTAAACTCGACAAAAACCATTATCATGCATTTCTCTACAAGAATAGATATTCTTGAAAATAGCTGTATCTCAGTTAAGGGTACTGATGTTTATTTTTCGAGTTATACGAAATTTCTAGGAACCTACCTTGATAAGAATATGAGCTGGAATACCAATATCAACCACATTTGTAGAAAATTAAATAGCAGTTACTTTGCAATATTACAGCTAAAAAATATATTTACAACTAGTCAATTGATCAATGTTTATTATGCAATAGTATACTCTCATATTTCCTATAATCTCATTCTGTGGGGGGGTGCTGTAAATGCCTCAAGGATTTTTACTTCTCAAAAAAGGATTGTTCGTCTAATTTTTAATCTAGATTATAGAGAAACATGCAAAAATCATTTTAAAGATTTTGGTATTCTAACTTTTTATTCTATTTACATCTACAAATGCATATTATATGCAAAAAGTAATTCCAGTGATTTTACTCTTAATTCTGATTACCATGATTACCCAACCAGATCTGGCAAACTTAACATGAAACCATGAAACGTCATTATTTGAAAAAAGTCCTGTCTATAAAGGAATCCAATTCCTGAATCATTTGCCCATCTGTATAAGAGATGAGAACAATTTCAATGTTTTCAAACAAAAACTTAAAAATTTTTTAATTGTCGAATGTTTTTATGATATATCAGAGTTTTTGAACAAACGATTTTAATTTAACTGTTTAATAATAAGTCGTATTTAATGTAATATCCTTTTTTCTGTTTGACCTGTCCTATATCATGTACTATGATCAAAAAGGATGAATAAAGTATTATTATTATTATTATTATTATACAGGGTGTTCAAAATATTCGAAACATATTGAATGGGTATCTCTAAGTACCTACCTACGACCCTGTAATCTCATTTTTTAGTAGTCTGTGCTCGTAAACAGACAAACTCAATTGAATTCCTGGGATGGTACTCTAGATGCATCAAATAGATTTAATTTCAAGCTAAAAATAAAAAAAAACCTCTCCGGTACCATTCTTAACCCCCAAAACGTGCATAAATTATTTCTTTGACGGTACATTTTTGGTAGTAAAATTTTCTGCGGAAAAATAAAAAGGAAAAAAGTAGATTCGATTTCTTATACTCAATTATAAAGAGCAATTTAAAAAAATTCTATATACAGGGTGTTGTTTTTAAGAAAGAAGAGTTTTGAAATTTTTTGTTAAGCCGGACCTGCATTATCTTTTTGGATTTGCTTCTGATGGAGTTTCTGGGTAATGGTTATCACGTGTACCAAATTTCAAAATAATATACAGGGTAACTCGAAAGTTATAAAGTTCGAAAGAAATAGGATAAATTCATAAAACACCCTGTATCTCGGTTATGAAGTGCAGAAGACACATCAAATGTTTTTGGAAGCACCAAAGCGATCCCCATCCACAGTTAAAGCTAGGCCCTTTTCCAATGAAACACCCTGTATTATATTCCTGGAATAGCGGTGATGATTTTCTGAATCTTCGGTGAATTATCTGTCACCAGAACAACCGAACTTTGGTAATGAGAAGATTGGTAACTACTTGTCATTTGTTATTTCAGTTTATTGTTCTGCAGATATACAGTGTGTCCGCGTAAGTTGGCTACATATGGAAAACTATGTTGATATTGATTTTATGAAAAAAAGGTATTCTTCATAAAAAGTTCTGCATTATCTAAAACCTAAAATGCAATCGTTACATATTTCTTATTTTGAGCCGTATACGATGTCAAAAAATATTAATCTTACTCAAGAGTAAAGTAATGTAGTAGTAGTAGTTAGTAATGTAAAACGTAAATAATCACCAAATCTTAATTTTCATGCTAAATAGCTGTAATTGCATATTTGTATATAAATTTCAATTTTAAACAACTTTACTTCTTACAATTTTTCTGTATTGTGAAAAATAAAGGTACTTTACTCTTGAGTAAGATTAATATTTTTTGACAAACCTCGTATACGGCTCAAAATAAGAAATATGTAACGATTGCATTTTAGGTTTTAGATAATGCAGAACTTTTTATGAAGAATACCTGTTTTTCATAAAATCAATATTAACATAATTTTCCATATGTAGCCAACTTACGCGGACACACTGTATAGAGACAACCCTGCAGGAATGTCAGAAGCAGAGAGGTAATGTTTACAAGTGACCAGTATCTGTATATACGAAACGTATTCCATGAAATCTGGAAACCGCTAGTAACCGCATTGAAATTATCGGGGGTAATACCACAAGAGCTCAGAATTAGTTGGATATTTTTTGTGGTTGTTTCCGAATACTTAATTTCATTGAGCTGTTCTGAGAAAATAACTTCATTTCACAAACTGAAAGAAAAATACGTTGAAGTATAATGTTGAGGAAGTTGAAAACACAATTATTATATGCAATTGTTCCAGTAGACATTTTGCTGTTTGATTCTGTTTTTGACATTTACAATTGTCAAACTGATGCAACGCTTGGTAAATGCTAGCGGTGCTTTGCTTTTGCTTTTTTTTATCTACTAGCATTTCTATCCAGCCGATAGCAAACTACGATTTTTGTCCTCACAAATGAGAATTATTATTCAGTGGAATTGTCGTGTTAAACATTTGCTCCCTGATTAATATCTGCCCCGTATGCCAATGGAATTCAAGAAAAATGCGAATAAGCCTAATTCTGCTGTTTTGTTTACAGATAAAATTGCCAACTTCTTAAGATATTACATAACAAAGTTTCATAATAACCACACTAGGCCTGATGTAAATCCACATGCCACATATTTTTATGTTCGTAGTATTATTACTTCTATTAAAATAATTGAAACATTGAATCCTGTATCTTATAAACTAGAAAACCTATCTCAGATGTTTATAAAATTTTTCGTCTTGAAATTGAATGACGCCCACAACAATATTTAATATTACTTTGGATTTTCCCTGTGTGTAGAATAGATTATATCTATATTTTTAATATTTTTTCCAATAAATATAAAAATGAACAGAGTAAACTATACTAAGTTTAAAGCGTTATATCTTTCCAATTTATCTAGGCAAGTTCAAAGAGCTGTTAAGATTTTATCCTGCATTATTCCTAGAGGTTTCATCTCGTTGCTACAGATTTAACTTCCCATTCGAAATGGATAGAAAGTTTGAGTTCATTTGAATATGATTTTATATGCCATTACAATATTTGAGGGAGAATTGAATCGTGTTTTGGAAAGTGACCGTCTATTTCCAGTATGTTTATACAGTGTGGAAACCACTTGTGGAATAAAATTCTTTATGTCGATATTTTAGAAAATTATAAAAAATGCCGGGACACGTCAACTTTTGAATTGAGTTGTGCGTTATGTAGACATAAATGTAAATGTATAGGGTGATTCACGCAAATATGCTATAGTCGGTGTTTTTTTAATAATACACCCTGTATATTTGCATATTTTTGAAATCCTCTAAGAATAACTTATTAAACACATAGGTACATAAACTACCTGATGTATTTGATTTTAATACATTGAAATAAATGCTCAAAATGTTCTCTACCTAGTTGTTGGCAATAGCACAGTCTCCTATAGAACTCCTCCTCAACTTTGTTTAAAGTTTGAGGTGAAACATTCTGTATTTCTGTAGTTATCCTGTCTTTGAGGTCTACAATGCTAGTTGGTTGTGTTGCATAAACTTTGTTCTTGAAATAACCCCACAGAAAAAAATCTAACGGCGTAAGGTCTGGCGATCTAGCTGGCCACTCAATAGTACCTCTTCGTCCAATCCATTTATTGGGGAAGATTTCATCTAAATAAGTTCTTACCATTAAAGCATAATGGGGTGTTGCCCCGTCTTGCTGGAACCAAACATATTCATTAAGTAAGCTAGGATCTATTGCATTGGGATATAAGTTTGCCAACGCAGGAATAACTTCATTTCTGAGCATTTTCGAATATTTTTAAGTTGTCAAATTTCCATCTATAAATATTGGACCAATAATATGGTCGCCTATGATACCGGCCAAAACGTTCACCTTTTGAGGGTACTGGTATGTGTCTCACGCATCCAATTAGGATTCTCTGCTGACCAATACCTACAGTTCTATCGGTTTACCTCTCCATTCAATGTGAATGTTGATTCGGCAGAAAAAAGAATGGTACCAAGAGCTATCTCATTTCTGTTTAGCTTTTTCATCAATCTTTCGCAGAAATCCATTCTACGATCTGGATCGTCTTCTGTTAACTCCTTCACAAAAGTTAATTTGTTGGGATGAATTTTCTTTATGAAGACATCTTAGAACAGTTGTATGACTAACATTATTTTCACGGGCAATTTGACGTGTACTTGAAGTTGGATTCTCTTCGACACTTAACAAAA
>CAJUYI010000381.1:92805-113418 GCA_910591695.1 Galerucella pusilla
CACACCAGTTAATGATAAGAAGAATTCAGTCTCGTTAGCCAATCACATTCTACTATTATCAGAATTCACGCTAAAATGAATTGAAATGAATAAATCAAATCGTCTCTTTAAAACGTCAAATAACTAAGAACGCAAATCGCTTCTGACAGCGCATCGTTTGAAACATCAAAATAATTATAAAATCATAATTTTACGTAATATACGCGTCCCGGAATTAATTTCATTTATCAATGTAAGGGTTTCGATTAAAAATATGATTTAAGTGTATATATTAACTCTTTACATTTTTATAAATATGCTCTATAGCCTAGTGGTGGTTGACTATAGCACGGACGATCAGGGTTCGATCCTCACTGAAAGTTTTTTCTTTTTAGTCATGGAGCTCACTTGTGTAGAATGGCTATTATTCACTTGGATGATTCCAAAACTCACTCGCTGATATATAATAGCCATCATTTTGCACTCGTTGAAGAATATACTATTTTCAGTCGCTTTCTCCGCTAGTCCATTTGCTATTTAATTTGCTTTTAATCTGGTGTGTCCTGGAATCTACAAAATTTCTGAACAATACCATTCCATTTTAGAACTGGTTAAGCAGGAATTCAGTGCTTGTATGACCTTCCGACATCTTTAGGGTTCCATACCCGGAGGATATGTCGACATTTCTACATTAAACCGCTTTTTTCTCAAGTATCCACAGTAAAAAAAAGTTTTAAACATAAGTTGTAAAGAATAAATTTATCCTTAAAAATGGATGTTTGTATTTTAATGATCAATCCGATATTTCAAGAGTTATTGAGTGAAACCGGTTCAATAAATGGGCCTTAAATCGTAAGAACTTGGAATAATTTTTTTTTTATTTTCTACAATAATCGTTTGAATGACCTTCGCCCTAAAGTGCAAAGTTTCCAAGATATTGACCAAAAACGTATTTTCCAGATGGCGCATGAGATTCCACCGGAATCTGTCTGCATTTTGTGATTTTATGTTCAGAAAGTGATCCTAAACCCTTAAATAAAAATTGCATCGTAAGTTTAGTGTGAGGTTGACCGAAAACACGGCTATTCTTACTGGAGTGATGAGTCTTTTCACAATCGTTTAGTAATATAGACATTTCTCCCCTTTAAAACGGTAGATAAGTGAAGTACGTCTGAAACAATTTCCCGAAAACCCGTGAGCATTTCCTAATTTTAAAAAAGCCGCTATTTTTTGAGTGCCCTCAATAGGATTGTGGCCACAAGGCTGATTTGTATATTCATTATTTGTAAAAAACAATAATCGGAACCAATGGTCTTGTGAAGATCATAGTATTGCTTTATAATTTCCATCCATTCCGATTTTGTAATTGCAAATGTTTGGAAAGTGTAGGTTTTTGTTGAAGGAATGAAATTTTCAGATCATATTTAGGAACTTATCGCATCTGAAGGCGCCAGATATGCCAATAATTAAAGGAGCCTTATTTGATGAGTGTCCTCATATTCTCGGACTTCCTGAGGAGTACAAGTTCATTCAAAACCAAATATTCTTGTTCAGGCAAAAAGATAATTTTTGACTTAATTGTCAAAATTGCCTAGCGACAGATTCATGAAGTTTTTTTAAAACAAAATATTAAATTATAATAACAACTTTTCTAACAAAAACTGTTCTGTGATGATCTACTTCCCCGCTTACTACATATTTGTGTTCATTTTTCCAGAAAAATAAATCCTTTTGACATAATCTACGACAAGTGGAGCATGCCAAAACAAAATCTAAAGTAAAATTGCGCATGGTTATGTTGTACACGATTTTTGCGTTTGAAAAAATATTGTTTCACCTTCACTGCTTTGTTTCTGACTCAACTTTTTAGATACAGAAATCACTAACAATCATTTTACACAAGAGAATTATTAGTACAGCTTTTTTTTAGAGTTTACAATCAACATTCACTTCATATGAACATTTTACAGGAAAAATTGTGGTCTCTTTGAATATTCTTATCCAAGACATCATAAGAAAGGAGAAGCAAGTTAAAAGAAAGGGATAAGCAGAGAGATACTAGGAAAATCATAATAATCTGAATATTAGCGTGAAAACAGTCTTAAACGCCGATGATATTGCACTTTCCACTTTGATTATATTACAGATGATAAAATGTCTATCAGAGGCAATAAATATTCTTATTTTTCAAGGCACTCTTGAGCACAAAACTCTATTGCGAATAATTCCGCTTGTTACAGTTTCAAGGACCTGTAATCCATATTTCTACTCCTTTGATTGTTTTTGACCGATCTATGTATTAAGTGAGGGATCCTCTCGCAATTAAAGCGTTTCATTTTAACTCACGGTCGTTGATGACAACATCTAGCGTGAGTTTAAAATCGTATGTCGCAACCATATCCGTATCTGAAGATGTCCAGTTAGATCGTAAGGTTTAAAGAATTAAGCCTGAGTTTAACTACAAGCGTTTTCCAGAACGATCGTTCGTACATGTAGATGTAGTGGGGGAAGATCTAGCATAATCTCCAAGACTTTACTGGGGCACTAACTCATTGGACCCGTGATTCCCGCGCATGCGATTTGTTGCACTCTTTACTGCGTTGTTTAGGCTCACCAAACCAGTGTAGCATAGGTAATTATTGGTCTGACAGCCATTACATATTAGCAGTGGATCATTTTTGGCTTCAGACCCCAACTTTCTCCAAAAATTCTGCGGCACGTCCAGAGAGCACTTGTTGCTATTGGGTTAATTTCTTCTTCAACGGAACACCCTATCTATAATTGCATTGTTGGATTCACCTCTACAAGAGGATTACAAAAATATAATAATATTAATATTAATAATAATATTAATATAAGTGAAAACTCAATCAGTTGGGAGTTATAGATATTGGGCAGAAAATAACCCACTCGTAATACGGGACTCTCATAGTTAAACACCATAAAAATTGAGCGTCTGGTGTGGCATTTTTAGTGACCGTATTGTTGGACCATATTTATTTTATTGAAACAAACTTGAATAGTGCGTCCTATCTACAATTACTCAGGAGAGCTTTTGATCCCGAAATAACACGAATAAGACTGTAAAATGCTAGCGTTCCAACAAGATGGAAGATGTAGGACGGTTTTCGACCGAATTATTCGGTGTGTGGGTAGACGATGTCCAATTTGTGAATGGCCTCCTAGGTGACCTAGGCGTTTTTTATGCCAGATGATTTACGTTATTGAATTATTCAAGAATAACCCCAGAAATGTCACAAAATGTTTGAAGCTCAGTTGAGGCTCGATTGTATTAGTGTATGGAATTATGACATAATTTACCATGGGGGGAGTGGGTTGAAAGTATAACGTCTACATATGAACAAAAAGACGTCCATTTTCTCATAAAAGTGACGTCTTCAGAATTATGTGGGCTGAATACTTTCCATTGAAATGCTCTATGCTCTTATAAGCAACATTTGTGCATTCCTCGTCTCCTGTAAAGGGTAACTACTAGGTAGTTGAGTTCTTTTTAGAAATTGAGGAATATTCCATTTTCTGTATTATTTCCAATTTCTTCCAGTTAGTGAATGAACTAAGTGTCGTTCTTCTGATAGCTCTTCCCTAGAACGCAAAGTGGTTATAAGGGCGTGACTGCCTCCAGCCACTGTAACTATGTCGTTTATTTGGGCTTCGCTAGGTCGTCAACTACTAGCGACCACAGTAGAGGTGATAGAGCTAATAAATGTGATTTTTTTTCAGTAGCTCATTGTATATTTAGATGATACCTTTGATATTAAACGTTATAAATGTGTCATATTTTGTGTACACGGTTATTCATTATAAATGTCCCAGCCCCTACCATAGTTATTATTGCATAAACAAGAAAATTTTTGGAATAAAAGCTGTGTGGCTATAAACTAATTTTATTATAACATCAACAAAAGTACAGTGGCGTGCCTAGTTTAGTAGACACAAAAAAATTATTCGTTTTTTAAAAAGGACACCCTGTATATTATTGAATTTTTGAAAAGATGGTTTTCTTCTGATTTCGAAAATATACTATATCATACTCCTGTCTTACACCGAGGTGAGAAACACCTACTACAAGGAAATTAGAAAAGCTAAAAGAAATAGCTTCAGAAAATTCTGTGAAGATATAAACACAACACCTGCTGCGGCAAGACTTTACAAAGTTATGGCGAAAAGTAGGGTCAACACAGATATGGCTTTGAGGAAGCCAGATGGTGAATATACCGAAAATGAGGAGGAAAGAGTTCGACTCTTACTAGAAACTCATTTTCCAGGGAGTACCCCAAATAGGGGAGATAATCCTCTCGAAGGTCACAATAGGCCTTCAAGGGAAATTATTACAATGGCCAAACACAATTGTAGTAACGATAGGTTGAAATGGGCCATAAACACCTTTTCACCTTTCAAGGCACCAGGAGCAGATGGAATTTTCCCAGCATTGCTCCAGAAAGGACAAGACGAAATTCTACCGCATCTGATTAGAATAAGTCGAAGCAGCTTAGAACTGGGTTATGTACCTGAAGCATGGAGAAGGGCAATAGTAACCTTCATTCCAAAAACTGGAAAAAGGGACACAACAAACCCCAAATCCTTTAGACCAATTAGTCTAACATCGTTTGTACTCAAAACGATGGAAAAGGCTATTGATAACAATATTAGAACGGAAATCCTAGAGAGAATACCTCTCCACCCATGTCAGCATGGATGTCGGAACTGCTGACCACAAGAATAGCAGAGACGAGGACGAGCAAAGACATTGTCTCCATCTGCACTACCAGAGGATGCCCACAGGGAGGAGTAGCATCCCCATTAATGTGGAGTCTGACGGTTGACGAACTCCTGTGTGGTTTGACGGATCTCGGTATATCCTGCCAAGGATATGCCGACGATATTGTCATAACAGCCAGGGGAAAATTCGAAAACACCCTTTGCGATATTGTACAAAAGGGTCTGAACTATACAAATAGCTGGTCTAGGCAAGTGGGACTTAGCATCAACCCCACTGAAACCATCCTGATAGCCTTCACTAAGAAAAGAAAACTCAACCTCAAAACCATAAAACTTTATGGGAACGAGATTGAATGGAGACAAAAAGTCAAGTATCTAGGTTTAACTTTAGACAGTAAACTCCTGTGGAACAAACACGAAAAGGAGATTACATACAAGGCAAAAATGGCTATAATGGTGTGCAGAAATCTGGCGGGAGCAAACTGGGGCTCTAACCCAAAAATCCTAAGCTGGATGTACACTGCCATAGTGAGACCAATCATCACTTATGGAGCCATTGCCTGGTGTAGAAGAACTAGCCTATTGACGACGAGAGAAAACCTCTCCAAAATTCAAAGACTAGCCTGTATATGCATTACAGGAGCAATGAGAACATGCCCAACGGCAGCCACGGAGGTGATTCTCAACCTCACCCCTTTACATATGGTGGTGGAAAGTGTTGCAGAAAGAACAAGATACAGACTAAGTATAGAGAGGGAATCATTAAAAAAAAAACACCTCCTCACTTCTCAGAAATCAGACAACCTGGGACATGCCACAAGACGGTATGATGAAAAAATATAACTTTTCAAAGAAATTCGTTACGGAATTGAGCAACAAGAAGGAATGGGATCCAAATAGCATTACCAGACTTGGAAAGAATGCCATTCAATGGTACACAGACGGCTCAAAAGCAATAGAAGGAACTGGGATAGGAGTGTTCGGGCCAGGAACCAAACACTCTAAAAGCTTGGGAAAAACCCCAAGTATCTTTCAAGCGGAAATCCACGCCATAAGAAAGTGCGCCCAGTTCAATATTGATAAAAGATACAGAAGACAAAGGATTATCATCATATCGGATAGTCAAGCAGCCATTAAGGCACTGAGCTCTTGTGTAATCAGTTCCAAAATGGTGTGGGAATGCCTAGACAAACTCAATGAACTAGGCGAGAACAACATAGTCACCTTACTATGGATTCCAGTACACACTGGAATAGAAGGGAATGAAATAGCAGATGAACTAGCAAAAAGGGGGACTGAATTACCTTTCTGGGGGCCCGAACCATTTGCGGAATCAGCCCCAATGTAATATTGGGAGAAATAAGTAAAGCCGAGGAAAAGAGAAGATCTGACCATTGGAAAGATCTAGTAGGATTTATACAATCAAAGACTCTTCTTGGTGACTACAACCTGTTGAGATCAAAAGAATGCATAAGTCAAAGTAAAACTGCGCTAAGAGTTTTGACAGGGATCCTAACGGGACATTGTCGCCTGAATGGGCACCTGAAAAAGCTCAAAATAGTGGAGGAAGAAGAATGCAGATTTTGTGGAATGGAAGAAGAATCCTCCATCCACATACTTTCCAATTGCACAGCACTCCAGAATCCTAGAGCACAGCACCTGGGAGATTACTGGATAGAAGAGGAACATTTGCCTAAGTTGAAGCCTGCAGACATCCTAAAATTCCTCCGGGAAACAGGACTAAAGGAACTACTTGTTTCTGAGACTCTCCTCAGAAACTGAGTAGAAGTAAGGGGGCACAATAGATCTTTTAGGTCTCAGTGAATGTCACCCCAAAAATCACACATACATACATACTCCTGTCTTACAAGATATTGAATAAAAGTTTTGGTCAACATTCAATTAAAATTACAAATAATAAATAACAAAAATATAACATATGAAAGTTGTTCGAAGTGTCCACCATTATTTTCAATACATAATTGGAAACGTCTAATTATATTTTGAATTGTATCAGAAATGGCTCGATTGTTTACATTTAGAATATTTATTTCCAATTGAATTCGGTCTTTATTGACTTTATTGACCCCCCAAAAAATGAGTCCATAGGAGATATAACCGCACTGTTAGGAGGCCATTATTCGCTATCCACACTTAAAATACATTTTTTCAAATGTCAAATGTTCTTTAACAGCAGAGCGGCCCCATCCTGCATCCAAATCATATCCTGAAGTTGAACGTCCAAAAAATTATCTACAAGAATATTTTCAACTTCAAGAAAAATCCTTTTCAGATAGGTAATTCCAGTGAAATTGGAATCATAAAATATGGGTCCAACAATCTTGTTTCTGTCTTTGATAATATTGACTTTTCAATATTTATAGTAACTTTTTTAATTACTATATTTATAATTTAATATTTTAAGAAAGGACTGAGACAGGGGTATGATATGGTATATTTTTGGAATCAGAAGGAAACCAAAAATTCAATAATATACAGGGTGTCTTATTTAAAAAAACGAATAATTTTTTGTGTCCTCTAAACTACACACTCCACTGTACTTTTGTTGATATTTTAATAAAATCAGTTTATAACCACACAACTTTTATTTCAATTATTTTTTTGTTCATACAATAATAACTATGGTAAGGGCTGCGACATTTATAATGGATAATCCTGTACTTCATCTCCTACCTACATAAATGTTGTATATACTCGTATATTCACCAGTTTTGTAGAAAACGGTAAATACTTGGTGCAGTACACTTTTTTTAAATACCAAATTTCGTTATTTTGCGCATTCCCTTCGTAATAGGAAACTATATCTATCGACGTATATATCTTCATTACTGTCAAAGTGTTGTCCTATATTGTCTAGTTTAATACTTTCTCTATGGAACGGAATAAAAATAAAAACCATTTAGACCATAACAGAAGACGAAAGGCCAACCTCGTTTTTAGTTCAAAAACGTGTCTGGAAACTATTCCATTCCACGATAAACATTCGCGTTAGAATATACGACACGTCATTCAAAGTTGGAGAAAAAAAATATATATGCGGTCATCACTCTAGATACAGGACATTAATTTTTGAGTACAAAACATTGTAGTGCAAAAAATTTTTGTTGGTTTTGCTACTGAAGTTGTTAATAAATTGCTTTGTGGAGGATTTTGATTTATAACGAAAGTTTTACTGAAAACGTTAATATTCAAAAGTTTTTCGAAAATTTTACTAAACTTTCGGACTAATATATAAAGCTGGGAATAATAATTCTTTTTTTATTTAAATATAGGATTTTCAGTACCTACCTACCTATTAAGCAGTTGAAGAAAATACCTCTTTATTTTCTAAATAATGATATATTTTTTTATAATAAAATATGCAAGGTGCTTCCAAATGATACTTAGGACGTTTGCATGTAGGCACCTCTCGCAAAATTGGACAAAAAGATATTAGGATTGAGTGGTCCAGCATACTTACTTTTCGGAAGTGTTGAAGTTATGGAAAATTGAATGTTTTAATTCGATAGCTTTAAAATGGATGAATAAATTGAGTGACATTTGGCAGGTTGTTTTTAAATGTAAAAGGACATATTTTAATGGAAAAACATGTTTCATCTCTCAATCCAGTGGTGTACATTTGGAAGAATATGTTACCTTTCCCATTTTCCACGCTACTGACGTTTGAAGCAATTTTCATTCAATTTTGTATTTCTCAATGGTTTTCACGTGAAAACGCATAACTTTTACATATCCCTAAATTTGTAGTGTTCAAGATATTATTTAATGTCTCCATCAAGTGGAAAAAAAAATTTTTGCGCGTTTATTTACAGCATCGGTTGTCAGGACGGTAGGCTGTGTTTACTGGTTTCTAATTCTAACACTTCGGTAAGTGATTTACTTACCGTTCAGACGTCTGTAAGTAAATTACTTACCGACGTCTTAGCACTACATACATTTAAGTGGTCCTAAATAATATATTACTTCATTCATTACACAAAAGAAACAAAGTTTAATCATATTTTTTTAATGAACAGAACCGAACAGAACAATATAAAAAGTAATAAATAGCATAAAAGCAATTTCACCAAAATGCAAATTATATTTTAAACTGATCGAGAAATATAAATGTCGCTTTTGACATTTCGTTCATTTCGAAGAAATTTTTTAATACGATCGCGCAAAAAATGGTATAAGCATCTCGAACGTTAAGGATAATACCGGTCTCCAGCATTTCTGTCGACCGGTAAACAACCCTTACCGTTCTTAATACTTAATATACTATTTCTCATAATTACCAAACTATTTATAATTGAAATATGTAACAAAAACTAATTTAGGGAAAGTCATGCATCTAGTACATTGGGAGAAGATTGTTGAAAATACTTTTCCCAGCTTGTGATATTATCTATGATTGGTGGTTATTGAAAAAATACAAGAAAAATATTTTTTCCAATTTTTCGCACTTATTAGTGTTGAAAGAGTCACTTTTCGGCACTAGACACACAAAGTAGCTTTGTTGAGTTTTGGGGAACATTTGAATATTTATAATATATATTTGTAGGGTTATCAAATATGGTATATTAAGTAGATAGATAGATAGATAGATAGATCTTTATTGTTCTTCCGTATGAGGATACATGAACAAGGGTGACAACATTTATAACAATATTAGCTAATACAAAACATATATATTTTAATAATAAATTTTGTAGCAGATTAGGTTTGGATAACATATCTTGACAAGAGTGAGGTGATATTATTCGTTTACAATGAAAGATCTGATTTTTAATATTCTCTTTATTATGTCATATATTTGATAGAGAATTTGTGGTTCGGCTTCATTATTTATTATTGATTCAATATCAGTTACGGATTGATATATTTCAAGAAAGGGGCGTCTAATTCCTTCATACACTGGACAAACAAAAAATAAGTGTTGTAGAGATTCTAAGGCAAGGCAGTTACAAATAGTACATACTTCATTGATTTTTATTGTGTATGCATTGTTATTAACATACATGTAAATTATATTACTATTGTGAGTGCGTATCTGTGAAATTAAGCGTTTAATGTGTAAATTTATGGAGAGATCTAAGTGATTTGTACAATAGAAAGGATGTTTGCCTTGTAGAATGTGCTTATACATTGGGCAGTATGTACTTAAAAGTATTTTGTTCCAATCTTCTATATAACTATGTTGCTCAAATTTTTCTAAGATAGTGCTGATTGTGTCCGAGTCAAAAGTATCAATATCAAGTTCCGAGGCTCCGATTTTATGTAGGATGTCATTTAATTGGCTGATCCAGTTATATTTTGATACTATTTTATTCTGCTGGTTTAGTTGACACATTTTCTTTAGTGCAATCTTGGGAAATCTATTTAAAGGTCACTTTTTAATCTTTAATAAATATTCTAGAGCTTGTTTTATAATAAAATACCCAATTTTCACCAATTTTATTTCAGCTTTCAATATGTAACTGGGCGTAGTTTTCTGTAAATAGAGAAAATTTTTCCAGAAGTGATTTTGAATTATTTCTCCTTCATTTATATACCGAAGTCCCCATATTCCACTGGCGTACGAGTAGGTTGGAACTACGATACTGTAGTATAGGGCCTTAACACTTTTAATATCGGTCATGTGTGAAGATTTAATTACATTCTGAATTGCGTTTTGTGTTATTTTAGCTTTCTTTATCCGCGATTTTAAATTTTCTGAAAATGTATCATTAAATGAGAATATCACTCCTGAATAATTATAGTTATTGACTTGCTCAATTAGTGTGTTTTTGTACCAAAATTTAGGTTTATGTCCGATATTAGCACTTCTCCTGAATATAACTACCTTTGTTTTATTCACATTAACTACCAGTTTGTTACTATCGCTAAAATCCGATAGAATTTTCATAGATTTGTTCAGCTGAATTTCTGAGTCTGCCAGTACAACAAAATCATCGGCATACCCCAAAGCATATATGTCAGTGCTTTGATCTAGAGAGACACCTCTAGCGCCTTGTTGCTTGAAGTAGCTCTCTATGTCTGATACATATAATGCAAACAATAGTGGGCTTAACGAGTCGCCTTGAAGGATTCCTTTGGTGATCTTGATTTTGTTTGAGACACAGCCTTTCTGATCAATTGTAAGTGTAGCCATGGAGTACATTTCTTTTATAATTCTAATCATCTTTCCGCTGACACCATTTGAGTAAAGTTTTTGCCAAAGTTTCTCGAAATTAATATTATCAAAAGCTTTTTTGAAGTCAACAAAAAGTGCAAAAACCTTTCTCCCAGGTAGTCGCAGGTGATTACCTATTACAGAGTACAGAACAAATATATTATCTTCTGTGCTTCTTTGCTTGCGGAAGCCAGCCTGACATTCTGGTAGTACATCAATCGATTCAATATATGTTTGTAACCTCTGATTTATTAACTGTGTAAATAGTTTAGTTTTATGATTGAGTAAAGCAATGCCCCGAAAATTTAGTGGATCATTTTCAGGACCTTTTTTATGAAAATGAATCATATTAATATTTGTCCAATTACGTGGTAGCTGTTCTTCCATATATATTTTATTAAATAAATCTTTTAAGTATATGATCCAGTCAATAGGCAAATTTTTGTAAAATTCATTTGATATTTTATCCTCGCCTGTAGCCTTATTATTTTTTGATAATGTTAGTACCTTATATACCTCTTGGGTTGTAAAGGGTGCATCTAGGTATGGATGTCTGGCATCTGTTATAGATAAATTCATATTAATATTTACTGAGCTATAAAATAAGTTATAGAAGGTTTCCCATTGCGTAATGGTTATAGAGTGTTCGTTATCTGGCTTTCTTTGGTGTAATTTTATATACTTCCAGAATTGGGATGGATTTTTAATATTTAAAGTTTTTAGTTGCATTTCCTGATGCTAATTTAGGGAAAGTAATGCATCTAGTACATTGGGAGAAGATTGTTGAAAATACTTTTTCCAGCTTGTGATATTATCTATGATTGGTGGTTATTGAAAAAATACAAGAAAAATATTTTTTCCAATTTTTCGCACTTATTAGTGTTGAAAGAGTCACTTTTCGGCACTAGACACACAAAGTAGCTTTGTTGAGTTTTGGGGAACATTTGAATATTTATAATATATATTTGTAGGGTTATCAAATATGGTATATTAAGTATTAAGAACGGTGAGGGATGTTTACTGGTCGACAGCAATGCGGCTGAGGGTAGCGGTATTACCCTTAACGTTCGAGATGCTTATACCATTTTTTGCGCGATCGTATTTAAATGAATTTCGAATGAAATAATTTAAATTTTTTGGAAATGAACGAAATGTCAAAAGTGACTTCCATACTTCTCGATCAGTTTAAAATATAATTTGCATTTTGGTGAAATTGTTGTTATGCTATTCTGTAAGTCATTATTTTGGAAAATTATAAAAAATGCCGAGACACGTCACCTTTTCAATTGAGTTGTGCGTTATGGAGAACATAAATGTAAATGTACAGGGTGATTCACGCAAGTATGCCATAGTCGGTGTTTTTTTTAATGAAACACCCTGTATATTTCCATATTTTTGAAATCCTCCTAATTAACCGATTCCAACAAACTAAATAATGTATGGTCAATAATGAATTATACCGGGTGAAATTTTTATTTTTACAGTTATTAAACACATACATAAAATACCTGATGTATTTGATTTTAATACATCGAAATAAATGCTCAAAATCCTGTCTTTGAGGTCTATAATGCTAGTTGGTTGTGTTGCATATACTTTGTTCTCAAGATAACCCCACAGAAACAAATCTAACGGCGTAAGGTCTGGCGATCTAGCTGGCCACTCAATAGTACCTCTTAGTCCAATCCATTTATTGGGGAAGATTTCATCTAGATAAGTTCTTACCATTAAAGTATAATGGGGTGTTGCTCCGTCTTGCTGGATCCAATATGATATGACTAACATTATTTTCACGGGCAATTTGACGTGTACTTGAAGTTGGATTCTCTTCGACACTTAACAAAATATCCACTTTCACATAATCTTCAACGAAGTGTGGTTTTCTTTTCAATGGTTTGACATATCCAAGTTCTCTGAATTGTGCATGAATTTTAGACACAGTACGTTGTGAAATATTAGGCATTTCGGGATATCTGTGATTAAATAAGTTTGCCACTTCAACTTGACTTCTGCAGTAACCCCCGTACCCGATCATCATTAAAATATCAATTCGGTGAGTCTCAGTTAAATATTTTATTGTTATGTCGACAAGGAAAGAGCGTTTGACAAAGATTTTACTTTTTCAGTATAAACTGTCAACACATCAACAACTGACAGAATAGAAAACAATCCACATTATTTACCGATTTTGTCTAATTATTGGCGTTTTTAGGCAATTTTTAGGTATTTATGATAAAATTCATGGGCGTAGCAGATTTTGTTTAATATACAAATACGTCTAATAATTAGTTAGTTTAGATTTTTGATAAATCCATATTTAGCTAATTTAAAAAAGTAGATACCTACCAATATTTCAACTGTAATAAATTATTAATTTTAAAATTTCACCCTGTATAATTCATAATTGACCATACATTATTTAGTTTGTTGGAATCGGTTCATTAAAAGGATTTCAAAAATATGCAAATATACAGGATGTTCCTTCTGTGTAATGAATGAAGTAATATATTACACCGACGTCTGAACGGTAAGTAAATCACTTACCGACCTGTAAGACTAAGAAACCAGTAAACACAACCTACCGTCCTGACAACCGATGCTGTAAATAAACAAAAAAGATCGATCGCGCAAAAAAATATTAAACTTCAGTGACGCTGTCGCTGGCCCTTCCACTAGTCAGCAGCTGTCGCCATTAAAGTCTTCCAATATGACTTCTTCCAGCAAAGTTCCCATCCCCACGGTTGAAACAATTAGTGCTGACTAAGCAGTAAAAAAACGAAATCTGACTTCATTGGAAAACATTCTAGCCTCTGCAATTAATTTGAAGAATGCTACAAATTGCAAGTTCAATTTTAATCTTAATAATAATTAATTTGTTGATATGTATTCAATAATAAATGTTTTCCAATGTTAACTTTGGGGCTTTTTTCCGCACGTTTGTACAAAAAACAGTGTTCCAAACACGTGGATAAAGAGACTTTTTCCGCACTTGTTAGGTAAACTACTATTTTTATTCATTTTTGAAGACTTGATGAAAACAATAAATTTCTTGAAAACTACAAATTTTTGGATATGTAAAGGTTATACATTTTTCACGTGAAATCCGTTGAGGAATGCAAAATAAAATAAAAATATCTTAAAATGCAAGTGGCGTGGAAAATGGGACATATTGTTCCAAATGTACACCACTGTATGTGTCACCAAGTGTCAGTTGAAAATACCCTGTATACATAAATATAAATCCAGGAAATTTCAATTTGAAATGATTTCATTAATTTTTTTATGACTCATGATCATTCTATTTTTTAATAAAATTGGTCTCAATCGAAAAAAAATATGTATATAAAATGCCACAGCATGGTTTACTACCTTTTTCCATGCAACAATATCTGTCAACCAGAGATTCTGATGAATTTTTTTTTTAAATTGTTATAAAAAAAAATTTACAATAGAAAAATTCAGAAAATACTGTAATGGTTTTGGCTTACATTTTGAATAGATAATGAAGAGGCCTTTCAAACGTTGTCACAAGCCCAAACTTCCCAATTGAAAAAATTGTGGATTGTAAATTTCAGTCGAAGAGAGCTGAAGGCATGAATCACATTTCCACGTTGAAGAATATATAGTATAATTTAAATTAAAAATATTGTCGGATTTTCTATAAATATGCACAGTAACTTGAATAATGACTTTATTCCATTTTGCTCTTCCATAATGTATATGCTCTCCCATGAATTAGGTACAGCTTTGATCCATTAAAAATAAACTGCACCAAGTATATTTCTTGCTACTGTATGTATTATTATCCAAAATGAGAAAAAGCTCACAAGTATTTTGAGCTGATTTTCCTTATACTCAATAATATTGGTTTTGAATAAGTAATTAATTATAACTTTTTTTTCACTTAGGGAGCTACAAAATTGACTCGAATTGACATTGAGAAAGTTTTCGCACTATATGATAGGGTAAGTACAAATTATTTGAGAGAACATCAAGAATTTAACAGAATTAATCTATCTTTTCCACGCTCAATGCTACTATTCAAATGTTCACACGATTGAAAAAATAGCATCTGCGCATGTATTGCATACTGTATATTTCCTACAACTACGATTCAGAAATCAAACGACTGAGTTGCACACCATACCTTTTTATGAGCTTTATTTCTAATGGCGGTTTTACACCAAACCGACTAGTTGAGTTGCTGTTTTGTTGCTGTTTTAAAAAACAAAAACTCAACTGTTTTTAACGATAAAACTGTTCACACTAAACAGACAAAAATTAGTTGCTGTCGAGTTTTTGTTTTCTGTCGTTATTCAGAGAAACAGTTGCAGTTTTGTTTAGTTCAAAACAGGAAGTTAGTGATCTTTTAAAAATCAATTAATTTTTAAAATAAAGTTGAGATTCATCAAAAACGTTTACCTATCACTAAAAACAAATAACAATTTATTTTCTTAATAACGCTATTAATCAACAGAATAACTAACCCATTAATTAATATAGCAATATTTCAGTAGTGAATAAATACAATTATTTAAACAAAAGCCGTGCCCATTTTACGATGACGCGGTTTTGTTTTTTTTTTCAACTCGAGTTGCTGTTTTGTCGGTTTGGTGTAAATCCGCTTTAACATGACATTGCTTATGGCGGTGAAAATAAGTACAATATCTCTACATTACTTTATTTATTTCAATTTTTACTTTCCCTGCATCTGATTTTTCACTTAATGAATTATAAAATAGGAACAGTTCTGGACTTTTATTCCTGATGTTTATGTTTCCGACAAGTTTTTGGTTATTGCTAATAAGTCATTATTTGGAGCATATATTATGTTGAGGAGCAGGAACAAAATCGAATTTCTGTCATGTTTCATCAACTCTCCTGGTTGATTGCACTGAATGCATTATTTTTCGAGAAAATGTATTTTTTCGTCACTACAGTATTGTCAATATAGCCTTCCGCGACGCTACTTGAACGCCAACCACATCGACTGTTAATAGCACTTATTAATACTCTTGTTGGTTAAATAACTGTTGATGAATTTAAATAGTATAACTTAACAGCAATAAGTAGTACAAGCGGGCCCCCACTTTATCAATTGACATGACCACTTATTGAAGTTTTGCCAACTGTATCTGGCCTATCCATTGAGTATAAATTGTATTCACGGTTGGTGAATCTATATTTCTGCTGATACTCAGAAAAGTAACTAAAAATGACGTTAGCATCTTTTCTTCGTAGATAAATCATAGTACAAGAGATCTAGGCTTCTGACAAATAAGCCTTTTCACGGTTTTGGAGCTAGGTCTGTAAGCTGACCAGGCTTCACATATACCTGCTTACTTGAGACATTGGAGGACGATGGCTCAAATTCAGGTAATATGTTCCGCCATCTCATCTTCTCAGAATGCAATTACACCGAAGACTGGCAGAAACCATATTCGGCCCTAGGTACCAATAGTGTGCAAACATTAATGATATTTGAATAGAGTATAAAACCATATAAATAACGAGGGGATTTAGTATTTAGTAAGGTATTGGCTTAACCGTGTTATTTTCAATCTCACATACAGATTGCGAAAAGTCTATTCGGGACATATGATTTACACAAGTACGACAAGGAAAATATGAGAAAAACTACTTGAGAGAGAGAAAAGAATAATCGGGCGCAGTCAGCGATGGGCGTATGTTCAGTGCCCCTTTATTATAACCGCTGTTGCCAAATGTACTCATCTGTATATATACAGGGTGTACCAATCTTACGACAGACTTCGGTGTATGAGTTATTTTAAGAGATATCAAAAAATGTTATTAACAAAAATATTAGATGGGCTGAAGTTCCATATTTTATAATTATATCGAACTATACAGAGTGCTGCATAACTCCGTTACAAACCAAACATATGATTTTTCAAATAGGAACCCCTGTATATTATACCGAATCCGGATTGGTTACATTTTTTTGAAGCTTTTGATATAGGGTTTTGCCACGTTATACAGAGTCCTTCAAAAGATATGGACACGTTTATGTGAAAATCGTAGGTAAATCAACGCTCTGTAGCTTGTTGTATGTTGAAGAAAAAAAATGTATTTTGCCAAAAAGAGTTTTGTAATATGATGCAATATCTCCATATCCTATTATATTTCAATTATATTCTTTCTTATATACAGGGTGAACGGAAACTCGAACCTGTCATTTTCTTTCTTCTTTCAAATGGAACACCCTGTATTTTATAGCAAAAATAGAATCTTCAATTATGTAACTTCAACTTTTGTCAAGCATACTCTATACCCAAAGTTTATGAAAACACAGTTATTTTGTAATATTTATTGTAAAATATAACTACTGACCTATTATGTGAGAGCATTAAACGTTGTATGTAACAAAAAATCCTAATTAATAATAAATTTTAATGAACAATTTATTATAAGCAAAACTTGCCATCAAAAGTATAATCCCAACCGTAATATTAAACTAAAGGTTGAAAATGTTCACCGTTAACATCAATGCAATGCTGCAGAATAGTTCAAATGATTGACTAACATTTCTCAGCATATCGACGTTAGCAGATGGAAATGCCGCACTAATTATGCTTTTCATGTCATTTCTAATAGCCGGGGATTTTATAAACTTATTCCTTAAGACCCTAAAAAAATAAATATACTTTTGTTAAATCGGGTGACCGAGCTGGCCAATCAGTTGGGCCCCCTCTTACAGCATTGCATTGATGTTAACGGTGAACACTTTGAACCTTCCCCTTAATATTACGGTTAGAATTATACTTTTGGTAGCTAGTTTTGTTTAGAATGAATTATTCATTGAAATTTATCATTAATTAGGATTTTTGTTACATACAACGTTTATTGCTTCCACATAAAAGGTCAATAATAATAGTTTCCAATAAATATTACCAGATAACTGTGTTTTTATAAACTTTGGGTATAGGGAATGCTGGACAAAAATTAAAGTTACATAATCGAAAATTCTATTTTTGTTATAAAATACAGGGTGTTCCATTTGAAAGAAGAAATAAAATGACAGGTTCGAGTTTCCGTTCACCCTGTATATAAGAAAGAATATAATTGGAATTTAATAGGATACGGATATATTGCATCATGTTACGAAACTCTGTTTGGCAAAATACATTTTTTTTCTTCAACGTACAAGAAGCTACAGAGCGTTGATTCACCTACGATTTTCACATAAACGTGTCCATATGTTTTGAAGGACTCTGTAAAACGTGGCAAAACCTATATCAAAAGCTTCAAAAAAATGTAACCATTCCGAATTCGGTATAATATACAGGGGTTCCCATTTGAAAAATCATATGTTTGGTTTGTAACGGAGTTATGCAGCACTCTGTATAGTTCGATATAATTTCAGCCCATCTACTATTTTTGTTAATAACCAAATTTTTTCTTGAACTATATTATTTCATTCTTATTTGTGTTGATCTCACCCATTTTAAAAGTCAATAATATTACCAAACTCGATAGGAGAAAAACTACTTGAAAAAGAGGGAAGAATAATTTGGCGCAGTCAGCGATAGGCGTGTGTTCAGTGCGCCCTATTTTAACCGCTGTTCCCAAATAATGTACTTATCTTTGAATCTACATACCCAATTTTTGTCGGCAACAATGAAAAATAAATAAATCTAAAGCAGTGTATAGATTTTATTCATTGCAGATTGTTCACTTGAACTATATTATTTTATTATTATTTGTGTTGATCCCATTTATTTCAAAAGTCAATAATATTACGAATGTTGATTTTCTTCCACTAAATATGGCTTTATCCCGTGTTAAAAGTAAAATCCAAATAAGTTACTCATTCTTTAGAGAGTACCAAACATTCTAAACTGGCAACGCCGCTTTCATATCAGATTGTACAGTGGTGGGCGTGTTCATGTCACTGTAGTTGTATTTTTGTAGTAACAATTCGATATTTTGAATCGATAACCAAATATCGATACCATAAATGTCAACTGTTAAGAGATATGTAAACAAAGTCAAACTTGTAAATATTAATAGAAAAATTTATATTGGACCAAAACTAAAACTACCGTTTGCCCTAAATGTCTATATTTTCAAATTACATGACTGTATTAATGTCATGAAAAAGAAGGATCAAGTTTCTATGGAAAGCAACAGAATATGAACTGGTTATAATCCAGTATTGCCGATGCAAAAATGAAAATTACCCGAACTTACTATTCAAATTATCATAATTTGTCAAAATTACCAAAAGGACACATTATTTATCTAAATAAAGTCTTCGACCCCAGTCAATATGGAAAATCCTCAACAACAATAGCCATTTTATATACCCCTTCGACAAAATATTCGAAAAACTATTGGATCCAAATTAGTGAAATTGTCTAAAAATCGGATAATCATCCTCGCATTGACAACACTAATACAGAATGAATAAAATGATGTATCACTCGGTCATATTATTTCGATTATATTTTTTTAACAATTACTAATGGACATTGGCTCTTGATTGGCTGCTTGCGATGACCTTATTTTAGTTCGCATATTTTCCGGGGCTCATGTTTGGTTCTGACAACTGTAGCTGGAACTGATCACACGTCCAGCTGACTACCCACAACTATTCTTCTCATATTTTCCTTGTCGTAGTACTTGTGTGAATCGCATGTCGCGAAAAGACTTTTCGCAATATGTATATATAATTATACAAACTGTTACATATAGATGGAATACTAAGATTTTAAATTTTAGGATAACAATGGAACGATAGAAAATGAAGAGCTACGCGGATTTCTCAAGGATCTACTAGAATTAGTGAAAAAGGTAAAAAGTAATATTAGTTAACGATAAACTGAAAGTTTTTTGATTTAATAAGTTTAAGCTACTGTATACTTGAACTATAGTTGAGTTAACTGACAAATTCTGTAAATTTAGGATTATGATGCTCAAGATCTCCAAGAATTCGAAGAAACCATACTACGCGGTGTCGACTACAGTCAAGATGGTAAAGTGAACAAGAAAGAATTAACGATGATTCTTTTAGCCATCGCTAAACATAACCAAGAAGAAGAATCGACATCTACATCCTCCACATAAATATAAATAATAATGAAAATATTGTTTGTTTTCCGATTTCGAGATAAAAAAAATTGTTGCCAATCTGTAATGTTGATGAAGTAGCACATGTTTCAGACTTGCGTTTAGAGTAACGTACTTTTAAATTCGCCCTCCCTTCACTAGTATTTATGATTATCTTTAAATCTTCGATGACTTTAAATAGCGAAATAATGGAAAAATAATATTTTAATAAGAAAAAAGGGGACGTTACTTTTTAAGACAGTGGGTAATGTCTTTTCAACCATATACAGTTGGAAATGTATTTAAAAAACATAAATATTGATTTTTACGTTACTCTAAACGACGTTGATCAAATTAAATATAAATATATTGTATATTTAGGATTATACGTGTGACACCAATTTCAAGACTAATAATATTTTATAGAGTTGCTCTATTTCGAAGAAAAAATCTTTCTGCTTTCTTGCATATCATGAGTAAAATAGATGTAATATTAAAAATATATATGTGGTTAAAACTATTCTAATATAACGAAACACTTGTGAAATGCTTCAAATAAATCGCTATGTAGAAGTTTTGTGAGGAGGTTTATGATGAAATTAACTTTATAATAAAAAAAACAATCATTTGAATTATCGAATAAAATGAGC
>CAJUYI010000381.1:123418-159252 GCA_910591695.1 Galerucella pusilla
TCTTACTTATTTAGATCCTAATGAAGTGGGTGATTGCGTTGCGTTCGTACTATTCGAAAATAGACCAAATGACATGAGATTGGGAGAAGTACGCTGATTATCTAATCGAGGATTATGTTGATGAAGAATCTCTTTTTCCACCGACAATTTGGGCCAAAAATTCGTCTGATCTCTCGCGAACAACAAACGCTTGCGAAGCTTTTCACAGAACTTTCAACGATTCATTTTACAAAGAACATCCAAATATAATAACATTTCTTGAGAAATTGAATGAATTCCAAATAGAAACTTATATCAAGTTGAAAAGTTGTCATTTGAAACATTATGTGAGAGACCCTAAAATTAGAAATCGTCAAAAATTTATTGAAAACCTTATAGAAAAATACAAAAACTCTGAAATAGATAGAACTCATTTTTTAACATGTATTTCATTTAAATGTGTGAAATTTTGAAATTCTCATTTGTGTAAAAATTATTTATACATGTTCATGCCATAGAGTTGAAATTAAAACCTTCAAACTATTTTCATGTTTTGACTTTATTTCTTCTTTGAACCGATAGCATATACCTGATTGCGGGAACGAAATTACTTGTAGGGAATTTATACCTGTCAGCCATGGGGACCGAATTACCTTTTGAAATTTCGTGTCGTCATCTTTGGGGGCCAAATTACCAACTCCGTGCTGGAGACCGGTATTATCCTTAACGTTCGAGATGGTTATACCATTTTTTGCGCGATCGTATTAAATTTCAAATGAAATAATTTCAATTTCTTCGAAATGAACGAAATGTCAAAAGCGACATTCATATTTCTTGATCAGTTTAAAATATAATTTCCATTTTGGTGAAATTGCTTTTATGCTATTTATTACTTTTTATATTGTTCTGTTCGGTTCTGTTCATTAAAAAAATATTATTAAACTTTGTATCTTTTGTGTAATGAATGAAGTAATATATTATTTAGGACCACTTAAATGTATAGCTAAGACGTCGGTAAGTAATTTACTTACAGACGTCTGAATGGTAAGTAAATCACTTACCGAAGTGTTAGAATTAGAAACCTATGAAACACAACCTACCGTCCTGACAACCGATGCTGTAAATAAACAAAAAAGATCGATCACGCCAATTTTTTTTTTTTATTTCCATAATAAAAAGTGATACTGCAAACTTGATGGAGACATTAATTATCTTGAACACTACAAATTTAGGGATATGTGAAAGTTATGCGTTTTTCACGAGGAAACCTTTGAGAAATACAAAATTGAATGAAAATTGCTTCAAAAGTCAGTAGCGTGGAAAATGGGAGGGGAAAGGTAGCATATTCTTCCAAATGTACACCACTGGATTGAGAGATGAAACATGTTTTCCCATTAAAATATGTCCTTTTACATTTAAAAACATCCTGCCAAATGTCAATCAATTTATTCATCCATTTTAAAGCTATCGAATTGAAACATTCAATTTTTCATAACTTCAACACTTCCGAAAAGTAAGTATGCTGGACCCCTCATTCCTAATATCTTTTTGTCCAATTTTGCGAGAGGTGCCAACATGCAAACGTCCTAAGTATCATTTGGAAACACCTTGCATATTTTTTTATAAAAAAATATATCATTATTTAGAAAATAAAGAGGTATTTTCTCATGCCGGATCCTTTACTATCACCATGTCTCTGATTTGCAGTCAACGGAATTAAAACGACACAGAGTGTTTACATACAGTGTGCGTTATAACTTCAACTGCTTAATAGGTACTACTTGGGGAACATAATTGACATCCCTTTTTAACTGAAAATCCTATAAAGGTATAATTAAAAAAAGAATTATTATCGCCAGCTTTATACATTAGTCCGAAATTTTAGTAAAATTTTAAAAAAACTTTTGAATATTTAATAACGTTTTCAGTAAAACTTTCGTTATAAATCAAACTCCTCTACAAAGCAATTTATTAACAACTTCAGTAGCAGAACCAACAAAAATTTTTGCACTACAATGTATTGTACTGAAAAATTAATGTCCTGTATCTAGAGTGATGACCGCATATATATTTCTTTTCTCCAACTGAATGACGTGTCGTATATTTTAACGCGAATGTTTATCGTAGAATGGAATAGTTTCCAGACACGTTTACCGAAGCTTTTGAACTAAAAACGAGGTTGGCCTTTCGTCTTCTGTTATGTTCTAAATGGTTTTTATTTTTATTCCCTTCCAAAGAGAAAGTATTAAACTAGACAATATAGGACAACACTTTGACAGTAATGAAGATATATACGTCGATAGATATAGTTTCCTATTACGAAGGGAATGCGCAAAATAACGAAATTTGGTATTTGAAAAAAGTGTACTGCACCAAGTATTTACCGTTTTCTACAAAACTGGTGAATATACGAGTATATACAACATTTATGTAGGTAGGAGATGAAGTACAGGGTTATTCATTATAAATGTCGCAGCCCTTACCATAGTTATTATTGTATGAACAAAAAAATCATTGAAATAAAAGTTTTGTGGTTATAAACTGATTTTATTAGAATATCAACAAAAGTACAGTGGCGTGTGTAGTTTAGGGGACACAAAAAATTATTCGTTTTTTTAAATAAGACACCCTGTATATTATTGAATTTTTGTGAAGATGCTTTTCTTCTGATTTCAAAAATATACCATATCATACCCCTGTCTCAGTCTGTTCTTAAAATATTAAAGGATAAATATATAGTAAATTAAAAGAGTTAAGTACTATAAATATTGAAAAGTCAATATTATCAAAGACAGAAACAAAATTGTTGTTGTTGTTGTTGTTGTTATGATTCCAATATCACTGGAGTTACCTATCTGGAAAGGATTCTTCCTGAAGTTGAAAATATTCTTGTAGATAATTTTTTGGACGTTCAACTTCAGTATATGATTTGGATGCAGAATGGGGCCGCTCTGCTGTTAAAGAACATTTGAACAATGTATTTCAAGTGTGGATAGCGAATAATGGAACCATATTATGGCCTCCTAACAGTGCGGTTATATCCCCTATGAACTCATTTCTTGGGGGGTTTTCAAAAGACATAATAAATAATAATGACTGCATTCAAGTCAATAAAGACCGAATTCAATTGGAAATAAATATTCCAAATGTAAACAATCGAGCCATTTCTGATTCAATTCAAAATATAATTAGACGTTTTCAATTATGTATCGAAAATAATGGTGGACACTTCGAACAACTTTTGTAAGTTATATTTGTTATATTCGTTATTTATTATTTGTAATTTTAATGGAATGTTTAGACCAAAACTTTTATTCAATATCTTAAGAACGGTGTAAGACAGGAGTATGATATAGTATACATATTTTCGAAATCAGAAGAAAACCATCTTTTCAAAAATTCAATAATATACAGGGTGTCCTATTTAAAAAAACGAATAATTTTTTTGTGTCCACTAAACTAGGCACGCCACTGTACTTTTGTTGATGTTATAATACAATTAGTTTATAACCACACAGCTTTTATTCCAAAAACTTTCTTGTTTATGCAATAATAACTATGGTAGGGGCTGGGACATTTATAATGAATAACCCTGTACACAAAATATGACACATTTATAACGTTTAACATCAAAGGTATCATCTAAATATACAATGAGCTACTGAGAAAAAATCACATTTATTAGCTCTATCACATCTATTGTGGTCGCTAGTAGTTGACGACCTAGCGAAGCCCAAAAAAACGACATAGTTACAGTGGCTGGAGGCAGTCACGCCCTTATAACCATTTTGCATTCTAGGGAAGAGCTATCAGAAGAAAGACACTTAGTTCATTCACTAACTGGAAGAAATTGGATATAATATAGAAAATGGAATATTCCTCAATTTCTCGAAAGAACTTAACTATAGTTTGTTCAGCCATCCTTTGCCGTTACGTCATACATTGTCCAGCTTGCTCTCTCATTCATTTAATGGATGAGACGGAATTATTACGTCATTAACGTATTTCTTATCTAAGGTCGACATAAATTTTATCTGTTACTTTTGACAATTCAGTTGTCATATTTTGAAAACAATTCTTATAACATATGCCATTGATTATAATTTTGAGGTTAAGTGTAAAATAACATTCAACAAATATAAGACATACGTAAAACAGCAGAATACGTCACCGATTATGACATAACGGCAAAGGATGGTTGAACAAACTATACCTAGTAGTTACCCTTCACAAGAGACAAGGAATACACAAATGTTGCTTATACGAGTATAGAGCGTTTCAATGGAAATTATTCAGCCCACATAATTCGGAAGACGTCACTTTTATGAGAAAATGGACGTCTTTTTGTTCATATGTAGACGTTATAACTTCAACCCCCTCCCCCCTATGGTAAATTATGTCATAATTCCATACACTAATACTATCGAGCCTCAATTGAGCTTCAAACATTATGTAACATTTCTGGGGTTATTCTGGAATAATTCAATAACGTAAATCATCTGGCATAAAAAAGCCTAGGTCACCTAGGAGGCCATTCACAAATTGGACATTGTCTACCCACCACACACCGAATGATTCGGTCAAAAACCGACCTACATCGAGGGCGTTATGTGGAGATCTTCCATCTTGTTGGAACGTTAGCATATTCCAGTCTTATTCGTGTTATTTCGGGATCAAAAGCTCTCCTGAGTAATTGTAGATAGGACGCACTATTTAAGTTTTCTTCAATAAAATATGGTCCAACAATACGTTCACTAAAAATGCCACACCAGACGCCCAATTTTTATGGTATTTAACTATGAGAGTCCCGTATTACGTGTGGGTCATTTTCTGACCAATATCTATAACTCCCAACTGATTGAGTTTTCACTTATATTAATACATTTTTGTAATCCTCTTGTAGAGGTGAATCCAACAATGCAATAATAGATAGGGTGTTCCGTTGAAGAAGAAATTAACCCAATAGCAACAAGTGCTCTCTGGACGTGCCGCAGAATTTTTGAAGAAAGTTGGGGTCTGAAGCCAAAAATGATCTACTGCTAATATCTCATGGTTGTCAGACCAATAATTACCTATGCTACACTGGCTTGGTGAACCTAAACTCACGCTAGATGTTGTCATTAACGACCGTGAGTTAAAATGAAACGCTTTAATTGCGAGAGGATCCCTCACTTAATACACAGATCGATCAAAAACAATCAAAGGAGTAGAAATATGGATTACAGGTCCTTGAAACTGTAACAATATTGCAAGCGGAATTATTATTTCTCCAATAAAATATGGTCCAACAATACGTTCACTAAAAATGCCACACCAAGCGGAATTATTCGCAATAGAGTTTTGTGCTCAAGAGTGCCTTGAAAAATCAGAATACTTATTGCCTCTGATAGACATATTATCATCTGTAATATAATCAAAGTGGAAAGTGCAATATCATCGGCGTTTAAGACTGTTTTCACGCTAATCTTCAGATTATTATGGTTTCCCTAGTATCTCTCTGCCTGTCCCTTTCTTTTAACTTGCTTCTAATATAATTCTTCTCCTTTCTTATGATGGCTTGGATAAGAAAATTCAAAGAAACCACAATTTTTCCTGTAAAATGTTCATGTGAAGTGAATGTTGATTGTAAACTCTAAAAAAAAGCTGTACTAATAATTCTCTTGTGTAAAATGATTGTTAGTGATTTCTGTATCTAAAAGTCAGAAACAAAGCAGTGAAGGTGAAACAATATTTTTTCAAACGCAAAATTCGTATACAACATAACCATGCGCAATTTCACTTCAGATTTTGTTTTGGAATGCTCCACTTGTCGTAGATTATGTCAAAAGGATTTATTTTTTTGGAAAAGTGAACACAAATATGTGGTGAGCGGGGAAGTAGATCATCACAGACCAGTATTTGTTAAAAAAGTTGTTATCATAATTTAATATTTCGTATCTTCTGTATGTTCCTTGTGGTATATTATTCATTCTTTTTTTAATTTCTTGCGAAATTGAACCACAATATTTTTAAATTCTTTATTTCAACGTTTCGGTAGCGTTCCAGCTACCGTTGTCAAGAAAAAATAAGTAGAAATTAATTTTTATCCCTAACTGACACAACAGAGAAAATTTGACAACTAGACAATCAAAAATTATTTTGAAGCTTAAGACTGCAAAATTTTGTTATCAAATTTTTATTAAGGTCCATTCATAGTAGATCATATCTGTGGCAAAATGTGAAATGAAATATTTCATTTTATGACATTCCAACGATGTGATAGTCTACTAGAAATGGAATCCAGTGAAGTGCACGTTCCAGGAACGGTTTTTATTGGGATAGCGCGTTTTTTTCGCTTATATTGGAAATGTTGTTAATAAAACGCGTTTCTTGATAGTTTTTTTGTGTATGAATATTTAAGTTTTTGAAATAAGTATACTCAGTTTTGTGATTTTGTGTATTGAAATGTGTATCGATTAACAACTATTCAAATTATAAATCATAAGAAAACCTGGGTAAAAACTTATGATGCTATCCTGATAACGCAGGTAATTGATTATTGGAAATTTCTCTTTCTAACATTGGTAACCAAATTTGACTACATTCGGCTGAAATACTAGCTACACATTTATCTGAATTCATTTGTATTAGCACTTTCTTTGATTTTCCGTCTTTTATTATTGGGTTCTTTTAATATTATTTTTGATGAATCCCATTGAATTTGATGACCCTGGAACGTGCACTTCACTGGATTCCATTTCTAGTATAAATCAAATCGTTGGAATGTCATAAAATGAAATATTTCATTTCACATTTTGCCACACATATGATCTACTATGAATGTACCTTAATAAAAATTTGATAACAAAATTTTGCAGTCTTAAACTTCAAAATAATTTTTGATTGTCTAGTTGTCAAATTTTTTCTGTTGTGTCAGTTAGGGATAAAAATTAATTTCTACTAATTTTTTCTCGACAACGGTAGCTGGAACGCTACCGAAACGTTGAAATAAAGAATTTAAAAATATTGTGGTTTAATTTCCCAAGAAATTAAAAAAATAATTAATATTTCGTTTTAAAAAAACTTTATGAATCTGTCGCTAGGCAATTTTGACAATTAAAAATTATCTTTTCGGTGGCGACATTTTTTGCCTGAACAAGAACATAATATCTGGTTTTGAATGAACTTGTACTCCTCAGGAAGTCCGAGAATATCAGGACACGCATCAAATAAGGCTCCTTTAATTATTGGCATATCTGGCGCCTTCAGCTGCGATGGGCTCCTAAATAGGATCTGGAAATTTCATTCCTACATCAAAAATCTACACTTCCCAAACATTTGCAATTACAAAATCGGAATGGATGGAAATTATAAAGCAATACTATGATCTTCACAAGACCATTGGTTCCGATCATTGTTTTTTACAAATAATGAATGGTAAGTATACAAATCAGCCTTGTGGCCACAATCCTATTGGGGGCACTCAAAAAAATAGCGGCTTTTTTAAAATTGGAAAATGCTCACGGGTTTTCGGGAAATTGTTTCAGACGTACTTCACTTATCTACCGTTTTAAAGGTGAGAAATGTCTATATTACTAAACGATTGTGAAAAGACTCATCACTCCAGTAAGAATATCCTGTTTTCGGTCAACCTCACACTAAACTTACGATCCAATTTTTATTTAAGGGTTGAGGATCACTTTCTGAACATAAAATCACAAATTGCAGACAGATTCCGGTGGAATCTTATGCGCCATCTTGAAAATATGTTTATGGTCAATATCTTGGAAACTTTGCACTTTAGGGCGAAGGTCATTCAAACGATTATTGTAGAAAATGAAAAAAAAATTATTCCAAGTTCTTACGATTTAAGGCCCATTTATTGAACCGGTTTCACTAAATAACTCTTGAAATATCGGATTGATCAATAAAATACAAACATCCATTTTTAAAGATAAGTTTATTCTCTACAACTTATGTTTAAAACTTTTTTCACTGTGGATACTTGAGAAAAAAGCGGCTTAATGTAGAAATGTCGACATACCCTCTGGGTATGGATCCCTAAAGATGTCGGAAGCACTGAATTCTTGCTTAACTAGTTCTAAAATGGAATGGTATTGTTCAGAAATTTTGTAGATTCACAGGACACACCAGATTAAAAGAAAGCAAATTAAATAGCAAATGGACCAGCGAAGAAAGCGACGGAAAATAGCATATTCTTCAACGAGTGCAGAATGATGGCTATTATTCACGCGGATGAAGTTTCTAAAACCAGGGAGCGCAGCGAGTGAGTGAAAGTGAAAGGCTATAGAGCATATTTAAAAAATTGAAAAGAGTAAATATATATACGTAAATCATATTTTTAATCGGAACCCTTACATTTATAAATTGAATTAATTCCGGGAGGCGTACATATTCACTATCGCTACTATTGTCCATTTTTTTTTCTCTTATAATACGTAAAATTATGATTTTATAATTATTTTGACGTTTCAAACGACGCGCTGTCAGAAGCCATTTGCGTTCTTAGGTATTTGACGTTCCAAAGAGACGATTTGATTTATTAATTTTAATTCATTTTAGCGTGAATTCTGATAATAGTAGAATGTGATTGGCTAACGAGAGTGAATTCTTTTTATTATTCACTGGTGTGAAGAATTTATATCATTATGCATCTAAATATGTAAAAATAATTTGTGCGTTATTATATAGTCGTGGAGAAAACACCCTTCTGCAATAGTAGCAGCAACGTAATAGAAGAAGATCTGTGAATTGTAAAGATCTAGTAGGCCAAATATATAGGTACTGCTGGAAAACGTGATTTTTGAATATCTGTTTTATTTTGTTCATCGTATTTTTGTTGTATAGCGGCAACAGAAATACATCCTCTGTAAAAATTAACTTTCTAACTAAGACGGCTCATGCGATACAGCCTGGTAACAGACAGACAGACAGACGGACAGTCTTAGTAATAGGGTCTGTTTTTAACCCTCTGGGTACAGAACCCTAGAAATAGATAGATGCATTTTATTGATTGATATAATGTTTTAAGAGTTATCGGCCGAGATAGACGAACCAGTTGATTGAATAGCGCATAAATCGGGAACGGTGTTTTACAAAGAAGTTTACGGTAAACAAAATGTGCGAAATTTTCTCTTTACCCTGATGGTCTCAATCACTTTTGCCCTAAAGTGCAAAGTTCCTATCGGAGCAGGATTTTTTCAAGTTGGCGCCTGAAGCTTCACTGTAATCAGTTAGCATGTTGTGATTTTATACCCAATAAGTGTTATTTAAGCCTTATAGAAAAAATTGGACCGAAGATTTAATGCAAGGTTAGTTTTTATATTCACATAGACTGTTTGATCTTCCAACTGAGGTTGGGAAAATTGTAAGTTACAAAAAAGAAAGAGTGGAATGAACGATAGCCCTAAACTGTAGTGGAAGGAACTGGTGGGATCTTTCGAAATATTCAAATGAAGCAAAGCTACTGACAACAAAAGTGAGCAAAATATTTGTTCCTTCAACGATTTCTCTAATTATGCAAAGCATGCTCTATTGCCTAAAATATTGTTCAAAGCGTTGGAAGTCTACAAATAAAGGCGTTGTTGTTTGAACGTTTATTGAACGCTAGTACTTACTTCCATACCTTCCTGAAATGTTATGCCAAGAGGACAGAGTAGTAAAGCCGTGCAAAAATTGGTTTAAGTTTAATAGTTTCTTAAAAGAATTGGAAGTGAACTGATTCGTGTGGAATTCCAAATAATTCCCTTCTCTAAATATAAGTTTTAAGTTCAATTTTTTTGTTGTATATGGTTCAGTGAGGATAAATACAGCAAAACAGCGAATCAATTCAATTCCGCTAAATATTTTTCTTATTTACCTATACTGCTTAAAACAGCACAGTATCTATTTATTTATGTGAAAATTTTTTGACAGTCACAACAACCATTCAAATTTTGTCATTGTCATGTGAAATAATTCCACCCAATCATGTCAATATTACATTGCATTCACCGCAACCTGTAGACTGGATATAAGGAGCACAAACTGTATATAAAAAAAGTGTTGTCGAAAGGAGGAAAATAGGTGGCGCTAGTATAGCTGAACGGTCAAAAGCTTTTAGAGTAGGTAAGTTTTGTAAATGGAGGGTTTGTTTATTTTTCATTGGGTTACCTTTTATGCTTGGTTTTAGCAACTTTTTATGAAGTATTTTGCGTAGTTGGTGTTAAGTATGTTTTATATCCCAAGTAGCAATTTAATATCTTATAGGATACTAAAATTCTTATAACGGTCTACAAAACAATTAAATAATCCTTACACAACTAAAAAGGGCTCATTTTCATACAAGTGTTTGATTGTATAACAATTCTATTAAAAGTTTATACAACTCTTATATGACTGTTTAATACACATTTATACAATTCTTAATCGACTGTTTTATAATCATTTATACAGCTTCTATAAAACGATTTAATATTGTGTCATGTAGTATGTGTCATCTATAAGAGCATTTCATTTTTTAGTGAAGAACATCAGAGCCAAACTATATTTCAACTTGAACGTGCATCATACATTGCATTTGTAGAAATGGAGACTCATCAAAACGACTTGGGCCGCTTGGGCGGACATCGATAGTAAAAATTATTGTTTAATTTGGATGGTTTAATAGTACAAATTTTGATGCACCGCAAATTTTACTGATAGATTACAGGTAGGATATTTGGCAAGAAAATGAAGCGCTTCAATTCTGGTTAAGTCTTAAGTGGATACTTAAAAAATAATAATAAAATAGAATATCCTAAAATACTTTTTTTTTATTATTTTAATAAGAATTGCTTATTTAAACATGGCGATTTATAAAACTACAATATTATCCCAAAGAAATGCCTTAAACAATTTTTTATTGTAAAATGGAACGGTTTACGATAACTGTTTTATAACGAAGAATATTTAGGCACTATACAACTAAAAAGTGTTTAATAATGCAACACAATTGAATGTTATACAATATTTATTATACAATATTATACAGCTTCAATAAGACAAGCTTAAGTAACTATTTTATAATGTTGTAGCTGTTCGTTATATAGTATATTATAGAACTCTTAAACAAAAGGTATAGAAGTCTCATAAAATGATATTTTTGATATTGTATGAGCTTGCTTATAAGGTATTATATCATTTTGAAAGAAATGATCGTATAATGCGTTATAGCATATATTTATATTGTAAAAGTAACTATAATATAGAATCATTTAATACAATTTTCTTTGAAAAACTAAATTATCGCAACAAAAGGCTTAATAAAAACAAAAAGTCCCTAAAACAACGCTAATCGACTGTTATACAACAATTCAGTCCTCTTAGAATTCCATTTTGCTAGTTGGGATATGACTGGTGCTTTTGCTACTCTAGCGCCATCTGCTACTCACTGGACATTTTTTCGACACTTTTCCCATACAAGTTTCTGCTCCCTATATCTAGTCTCCGTGTAGTGCAATTATCGATCACTAAGACATTATTATCGAGTTTGACAACTTCTTTCCAAATAAATCTTAAAATGTTAGGTTTGGGCAATGCGAATGTTGAAAGCATAAATGCGCTGATAAAGGAAATAATACCCAGAAATACAAACCATAGTAACAAATATATTTATAGAATTCTGCTGCGAACGAGAATGTGAATTAAATTAACATAGGTCAGAAGAATTGTCATTGATACTAGAAGATAGGGTGGTCAATATAGGAAAGAAAGTCGAGTCCGAGAATTTTAAGAAACAATGGTGAAGATAATGTGGAACGATTTGTGCAAGCTCTCAGAAAAAAATTCCAAAATGATTTTAATACTATTAACAATATAGTATCAAGGAGCCCGAGATGCCCGAGATGCAATCAGAAAGAAGCTTAAAGCAGATCCATGTAAACGTAAGTCCAGTTCAGTTTCGCTTTCCAAATAATATTGCTGTGGAATGAGAATACTCATGAAGGTCTGATGGGTAAATTCCACCATATAACTGCTGTAGAATTAGCGTGGCAATGAGGAAAGGCAGTTGCTTGTCTGGTGGATTTTTTTTAAATTGCATTGAATACAGAAATTCTAAAAACTGTACAGTAAGTATAGTAAATGGTTGATATCCAATAGCGGAAGGCAAAGCTGCCCTATACGTCTTTTTCATAAACTGAGGCGACAATATTACCTAACCACGATTGTTCTTGAGATCTAACCAATTCTGAAGAAATGGAACTGAGAAAGGGTACGATAATGTATCTGTTGGAAAAAATACAATAAATAGATCGACTGGATCTGCTGCTGAAGCAATTGGCTTGAATGTAAAGGACAACAAGGTAGCCTATCTGGCAAAAAATGGTGTAGAGGAACAGCAATTGCTTGAAATTACTCAAAGCAATCAAAATTCTATGAAAAAACTTAAGCCTCGATCAGGAAAGCCACAGCAAGAGCATAATTATTATGCTTGTCAATAGATATTTCAATGTTTCGTTAAATTTTAATAATTGTACCTTTACTATCTTTACTGTTAATAAATAAATGTTTAAATGTTTTAAATGTTTTCTGTCAAAAAAAATTTTGGCCCAATATCTCTCGGACATTGACAAATGACTAATAATTTCAGGACAAATTTCTCCGAAGCCTAAAGCTTTGGATTGTCATGAAATTATCTCGTTTATTATCAATATTCCAGGGATATTAGATTACTACTGATAATTTAAAAGAAAAAGTGCGATAGATAGAAAGATAAACAGTGACAGAGCGTACAAAGACAAGTGACATTAGACTACACAAACTACTTGTGTATTTTCTTTCTGTGTTTGATGTATGTGTTCCAAAATATTTGGGAATTAAGACTTGTTAAACTTTACTTCCATCAGTTTGTTGTAACCGTTTTAATATACAGTGTGGAAACCACTTATGGATTGAAATTCTTTATGTCATTATTTTAGAAAATTATAAAAAATGCCGAGACTCGTCAACTTTTGAATTGAGTTGTTCGTTATGTAAACATAAATTTAAATGTACAGGGTGATTCACGCAAGTATGCCATAGTCGGTGTTGTTTTTTTTTAATGAAACACGTATATTTGCATATTTTTGAAATCCTCTTAATGAACCGATTCCAACAAACTAAATAATGTATGGTCAATTATGAATTATACAGGGTGGAATTTTAAAATTAATAATTTATTACACTTGGAATATTGGTAGGTACTTTTTTATATTAGCTAAATATGGATTTATCAAAAATCTAAGCTAACTGATATTTAGACGTATTTGTATATTAAATAAAACCTGCTAGGCCCATGAATTTTATCATAAATACCTAAACATTGCCTAAAAACGTCAATAATTAGACAAAATCGGTAAATAATGTCGATTGTCCTTGTCGACATAACAATGAAATATTTAACTGAGACTCACCGAATTGAGATTTTGATGATGATCGGGTACGGGGATAACTGCAGAAGTCAAGTTGAAGTGGCAAACCATTTAAACACAGGTATCCCGAATTGCCTAATATTTCACAAAGTACTGTGTCTAAAATTCATGCACAATTCAGAGAACTTGGACATGTCAAATCATTGAAAAGAAAACCACACTTCGTTGAAAATAATGTTAGTCATACAATTGATCTAAGAACGAAGAAAAACTTCATCCCTATAAATTAACTTTTGTGCAGGAGTTAACAGAAGACGATCCAGATCGTAGAATGGATTACTGCGAAAGATTGATGAATAAGCTGAACAGAAATGAGATAGCTCTTGGTACCATTCTTTTTTCTGACGAATCAACATTCACATTGAATGGAGAGGTAAACCGACAGAACTGTAGATATTGGTCAGCAGAGAATCCTAATTGGATGCGTAAGACACATACTCAGTACCCTCAAATGGTGAACGTTTGGGCCGGTATCATAGACGACCATAATATTGGTCCTATATTTATAGATGGAGATTTGACAGCTGAAAAATATTTGAATATGCTTAGAAACGGAGTTTTTCCTGCGTTGGCAAACTTATATCCCAACGCAATAGATCCGGCCTAGCTTACCGAATGAAAATGTTTGGTTCCAACAAGACGGGGCAACACCCCATTATGCTTTAATGGTAAGAACTTATTTAGATGAAATCTTCCCCAATAAATGAATTGGACGAAGAGGTACTATTGAGTGGCCAGCTAGATCGCCAGACCTCACGCCGTTAGATTTTTTTCTGTGGGGTTATCTCAAGAACAAAGTATATGCAACAAAACCAACTAGCATTGTAGACCTCAAAGAGAGGATAACTACAGAAATACGGAATATTTCACCTCAAAATTTAAACAAATTTAAAGAGGAGTTCTATAGGAGACTGTGCTATTGCCAACAACTAGGTGGAGAACATTTTGAGCACTTATTTTAATGTATTAAGATCAAATACATCAGGTATTTTATGTATGTGTTTAATAATTGTAAAAATAAAAATGTCACCATGTATAATTGACCATACATTATTTAGTTTGTTGGAATCGGTTCATTAAGAGGATTTCAAAAATATGCAAATATAAAGGGTGTTTTATTTAAAAAAACAACACCGACTATGGCATACTTGCGTGAATCATCCTGTACATTTAAATTTATGTTTACATAACGCACAACTCAATTCAAAAGTTGACGTGTCTCGGCTTTTTTTATAATTTTCTAAAATAATGACATAAAGAATTTTATTCCATAAGTGGTTTCCACACTGTATAAACATACTGGAAATGGACAGTCACTTTCCAAAACACGATTCAATTTTCCCTTAAATATTGTAATGGCATGTAAAATAAAATTCAAATGCACTCAAACTTTCTATCCATTTCGAATGGGAAGTTAAATCTGTAGCAACGAGATGAAACCCTTAGGAATAATGCAGGATAAAATCTTCACAGCTCTTTGAACGTGCCTAGATAAATTGGAAAGATATAAGCTTTAAACTTAGTATAGTTTACTCCATTCATTTTTATATTTATTGAAAAAAATATTAAAAATACCAATATAGATATAATCTAGTCTACACACAGGGAAAATCCAAAGTAATATTAAATATTGTTGTGGGCGTCATTCAATTTCAAGACGAAAAGTTTTATAAACATGTGAGATAGGTTTTATAGTTTATGGAATACCGGGTGATCAATGTTCCAATTATTTTCATAGAAGTAATAATACTACAAACATAAAAATATGTGGCATGTGGATTTACATCAGCCCTAGTGTGATTATTATGAAACTTTGTTATGTAATGTCTTGAGAAGTTGACTAGAGAAGTTAATTAGGAAGCAAATGTTTAACACGACAATTGGGGCCAAGATGTTGGCTTCCAGCTACCGACTCAGGGGACCAGCAGAGAAGGACTAGTAAACATTCGAGGATGCTTCTCCCAAAACCGTCTGTGTACCTACACGTGGTGGCCCTGTTTTATACAGAACACAGCGGATCGAACTAACCTAAATCCAAGGTGTGAGATACCGTGCTGAGGGATGAATGGCACTAGGGTCAAATAGTGTCACAAACGGTTCCTCGAGGGCACCGGGAGAGACCCTAGTAGTAACCCAGCCTCAGCCTGTGCAGGGGGCACCGCAGGGTTGGACACACTCCTTCTCTTTCACTCGTGGGACCAAAATAGAACTAGAACATAAAGGTAATAAACCATCAGACCACGGCGGGAAGTCTGAATCAGAGAGCACGCTCTCAGACGAAGACAGAACCATCGTGGGAAGCGAAAGTGACGCATCAGTGGAAACAACCGGAACCACTGAAACGATCACAAAACAGATCGCTGGGGGTAAGTCCAGCAAGAAAGGAAGACCTCGGGAGCCGTCAAAAGAAGGCAGACCAAGGCAAGAAAAATGGCGGAGAGAACATGGACGCAGAAGCCTAAAAAGCAGGCTCGTAAGGACAATGAGTCCAAAGTCAAAATGGGAAGAGAAACCGCTCGGAATCTCAGACCACTCCAAAACCGCGACCAAGCAAAAAACCGAGGAGTGGGCCCCCACAGTCCGGTTCATACAGCGAGGTCGCCAAGGGAACACGGATGGCAATTATTGACAAACGCCATCCGGAAATAACATTGAGTCAAGAACAAGCAGACTTGGTTCAAGATAAACTGGTGAACGCAATCGATGCCGCCCCCTCTGGTTGTGGCACGAACTTGCAGTTCATCAGGACTACGTTCAGCGGAGGCGTCTTGTGGCTGACCTTCGCAAACCAGGAGACAGCTGACTGGCTCAGGGGTGGAGCAGAGGGCCTGGAGGGTCTATGGGAAGGGGCGGCTTTAACAGCAGTCGAAGCCAAGGACCTCCCAAGACGACACAGGGTCATTGTATTTATCCCTGGACCGGCAGATCAGGAGGAAAAAGTACGAGAACGCTTAGGGAAGCAAAATGCCAACCTAAGGGTGAACGGCTGGCTCCTCCTGAGTCAGAAAGTTGAAGTGAAAGGCCAAATCCTGGCCTTTTCCATCGACGAGGTCTCCCATGGGGTTTTGGTGGATAACCGGTTGAAAGCTTATTATAAGCTTAGCATGGTTGCCTACTCACAGAATCTCACTTGGGGAAGCACCAATACCAACGAAAGAGGTGAGTCATTACTAGAATTTATTACGGCTAACAATCTGAACGTATTAAATGAAGGAAATAAACCAACTTTCGTTAACTCGAACAGAAAGGAGGTTATTGATATCACGATTGGCACTCATTACATAAGTTACTTCATCAGTAATTGGCATGTGTCCGAGGACACCACAGACACATATATTTTGAAATTTCGGGAGCCGAACCGAAAATAGAATACCACCGTAACCCACGAAAAACGAACTGGAAAGCATATGATGCAGAACTAGTTAACGGTTTAGACCTAACACAGGAAGCAATTATCTCAGAGTTTGAAAACAACTGCCCAACGGTGAGGGAGAAATCCAACAGGAATGTGCCCTGGTGGTCAAATGAACTTACCGGAAAACGGAGACATTTGAGAGAGAAGTTTAATAGAACTGAAGAAAATTCAGAAGAATGGACGGATTATAAGAGGGCCCTAACTGAATACAACAAACTGGTGAGGAAAGTCAAGAGAGACTCCTGGAGGAAGCACTGTGAGGAGATAGAGCAGACTCGAGTGTGCCAGACTGCAGAAGATTTTCTCCAAGGACCCTAATCAGACTATACACGTTATCTAAAAAGATAACGGACAATACACTGGAAATGGGAAAAAAACCATGAAAGAACTACTTAAGGTACACTTCCCTGGATCAATACCTACCATGCCACCGCAGAACTCTCCAGCGACAGAACTGGATCGACCACGATGGGTATCCAGGATAGACTGGCGAACAGCGAAGGCAGTGGTAGATGCGGAAAAAACAAAATGGGCTATCAACAGCTTCAAACCAAATAAATCACCGGGACCAGACGGGATTTATCCTATCCTACTCCAAAAAGGAGGCAACATACTGCACTGCAGGGTAAATGAATTGCTCTGCTATGCTAAAACTAAGCCAGGTCCAAAGACTTGCATGCATTGGCATTACAGGGGCAATGAGGACTACTCCTACAGCGGCGCTGGAGACAATGCTAGACCTTCCTCCGCTACATTGTGTCATAATGTGCGAAGCAAGGGCAGCACTAACCCGACTGGTAAAAGCATCACACCATGACGTGGCACATGGAAGAGGACACACAGAGATAAGGCATGTGGATGATGACATTTTCAAAATGCCAACAGACCACATGACCACCAAATATATTTCGCAGCAGGAACTTCGAGATTGTCATCAAAGATAGAAAGGAGCTTGAGGAAGAGAACGCACCACCACTTAGTAGAGCGAATGAACTGATCTGGTATACAGACGGATCAAAAAATGAACTCGGCACCGGAGCGGGCATATACAGTAAGTTGAGCAAAGATGAAGGAATCGTCTCGCTAGGAAAATACGCTTCTGTATTTCAAGCAGAGGTCTATGCAATACTTGCATGTGCAAGGGCTAATAATATGAGAGCCTACAACAACAGGCAGATCAGGATCTACAGTGACAGTCAAGCCGCCCTCAAAGCACTTCAGAGCTATAGGGTGACATCTCGGCTAGTATGGGAATGCGGCGAAGAAGTTAGAAGACTGGCGACTCGGAACAGTGTAACACTGGAGTGGGTCCCAGGTCATAAAGAAATCGCAGGCAATGAAAAAGCTGACCAACTCGCAAGAGTAGGATCGTCAACTCTGATGAACGGACCCGAACCTGCTGTGGGCATCCCCAGATGCTTAACGAGTTCATGGTTGAAAGGGTGGTTGAAAGAACAACACAATAAACACTGGATGAATACGACCAGGCAAATACATGTGAAGAAATTCATAAAAGAACCATCAGAAAAAGTAGCGAAAGAACTGCTCTCAATGAGCAGGAACAAACTTCGCACCATAACGGGGCTACTTTCCCACATAGGAGTACCTAATCAAAATAGGTCTGTATAACGGAGACCTTACATCCAGAAGATGCAAAAACGATACCGAAACAGCTCTGCATGTACTATGCAACTGTGAGTCGCTGGACCACAGAAGGCAGACAATTGTAAATGTCAAAAACAGAATTAAACAGCAAATGTCTCTTGGAACAATTGCATATGATAATTGTGTTTTTAACTTTCTTAACATTATGCTTCAACGTATTTCTCTTTCAGTTTGTGAAATGAAGTTATTTTGTCAGAACAGCTCAATGAAATAAGGTTTTCGGAAACAACCACAAAAAATATCAAACTAATTCTGAGCTCTTGTGGTATCACCCTCGATAATTTCAATGCGGTTACTAGCGGTTTTTCAGATTTCATGGAATCTGTTTCGTATATACAGATACTGGTCACTTGTAAACATTACCTCTGTTTCTGACATTTCTGCAGGGTTGTCTCTATATATGCAGAACAATAAACTGAAATAACAAATGACAAGTAGTTACCAAACTTACCATTATCAAAGTTCGGTTGTTCTGGTGACAAATAATTTACCGTAGATTCAGAAAATCATCACCGCTATTTCAGGAATATAATACAGGGTATTTCATTGGGAAAGGGCCTAACTTTAACTGTTACTGTAGATGGGGATCACTTTGGTGCTTCCAAAAACATTTAATGAGTCTTCTGCACTTCATAAACGAGATACAGGGTGTTTTATAAATGTATCCTATTTCTTTCGAACCTCATAACTTCCGAGTTACCCTGTATATTATTTTGAAATTTGCTATACGTAATAACCATTACCCAGAAACTCCATCGAAAGTATCTCCAAAAAGATAATGCAGGTCCGGCTTAACAAAAAATTTCAAAACTGGTATTTCCTAAAAACAACACCCTGTATATAGATGTTTTTTAAATTGCTCTTTATAATTGGAAAGGGTATAAGAAATCGAATTTACTTATTTTCTTTTCATCTTTCCGCAGACAATTTTACTACCAAAAAACCGTCAAAGTAATAATTTATGCACGTTTTGGGGATTAACAATGGTATCGGAGAGGTTTTTTTTATTTTTAGCTTGAAATTAAATCTATTTGATGCATCTAGAGAAGCATCCTAGAAAATGATTTGAGTTTGTCTGTTTACGAGTACAGACCACTAAAAAATGTGATTACAGGGTCGTAGGTACTTAGAAATACTCATTCAATATGTTTCTAATATTTCGAACACCCTGTATAAGGATATGTATCTGGAAACTATGCACTTCTACATTTGGAATAACAAAAGTAAAATACGAGAAATAAATTTATACTGCAATTTTTGTAGGTTAGACTTGCTTCGTTTGGACAATGTTTTTAGAATTTCTTGTTTTCTTTTCAAGTCAATCAATGAAATTAATAAAAATCTCTCTGTTTTTTGAAGTATAAATTTATTTCTCGTATTTTACTTCTGTTATTCTGAATGTTGGAGTGCATAGTTTCTAGATACATATCCTTATACAGGATGTTCGTAATATTCGAAACATATTGAATGAGTATTTCTAAGTACGACCCTGTAATCACATTTTTTTGTGGTCTGTACTCGTAAACAGACAAACTCAATTGAATTTCTAGGATGCTTCTCTAGATGCATCAAATAGATTTAATTTCAAGCTAAAAAATAAAAAAAACCTCTCCGATACCATTGCTAACCCCCAAAACCTGCATAAATTATATTACTTTGTCGGTTAATTTTTGGTAGTAAATTGTCTGCGGAAAAATGAAAAGAAAATAGTAGATTCGATTTTTTATACTCTTTCCAATTATTAAGAGCAATTTGAAAAAAAAACGATATACTGGGTGTTGTTTTTAGGAAAGACGAGTTTTCAAAATTTTTCATTAAGCCGGATCCGCATTATCTTTGCGGAGATGCTTTCGATGGAGTTTATAGGTAATGGTTATTACGTGTACCAAACTTCAAAATAATATACAGAGTAACTCGGAAGTTATGAGGTTCGAAAGAAATAGGATACATTTATGAAACACCCTGTATCTCTGTTATGTAGTGCAGAAGACACATTAAATATAGGTTTTTGGAAGTGATCCCCATCTACAGTTAAATTTAGGCCCTTTCCCAATGAAACACCGTGTATATACCGATCGACCTGTTACTAACCAAAGTAACCAAAGATATACACGGTTCATACTCCACGTTGGGAAAATTCTCTTTTATAACTGCTGCGGTCGCTTCTTCCCCAAAGTTTTTTTGCCTTAAAATTGAATGACGTATCGCCCACAACAATATTTCAGAACACTTTGGGAAGACCCTGTATATACACAGTACCCGCCAAAACTATCAAACCACCTGAATTCAAAAGCTATTTTTTTCTGACTAAAAGGATAAATTTTGATCATTCTCTCTTCACGGTATTGGTTTGTTTTTTGAGAAAGGAATTTAGTGGAGGAAGAAGAATTTAGATTCTGTGGCATGGTTGAAGAAACCCCGTCTACATACTTGCGAATTGCATTATTTATTCCAACAGGTACTTAGGATATTGGAATGCAATAAACCCCTAACAGGTTGTTTATAGTATATTACGGAGCTGTGCTCAAAATTGACGAATTATTACACAACAATTTAAGAGTAACTTCTATTCCGCTGCTTACATTTAAAACCTAATTTATGCAAAATGCGCCCCAACGTTTTTTTAGTTAGATGCAACAAATCCGCATGAGTTTTTATTAATTTTGATATTTCATTTAATATAGGTACTTTATTTTTTATATCAAATGAAATGATAATTTATAATACATTGGTTTTCTTCACTTTTCTCCTGGTTTCTCCTTGGATTGCTTTAAAGTCCGATTTCTTTTGTTCACGCATTACTTTGAATAGTCAATTTTCCCATTCCAGTAATCTGTGCACAATTTTCTATAATGTTGTCAACACTGTTTTGCAAACAGTAAGTACTAGAAGATGGCGTGTTTGTTGTGGCAGTTACTATTTAAATGTAAAATAACACCTGTTAGTTGGGGGATTATTGCATTCCGATACTCTATGTACTTATTGAAATAAACTAGAAACCATCGATACATTTCTTCCTTATAAATCAAACTATACCGTGAAGAAAGACTCATCAAAATCCATTCATTGATTCAGAAAAAAAACTTCAAACTCAAGGCACAATGTTGCGATAATTTTGGAGGGTAGTGTGTAAAATTCAATCCTAATGTAATAAAATGTAAATATTTCGGTTATAATGGGAATATATAACATTATAAATTGACTTACCTTGAAAACTTGTCTACAGAGAAAGTTTTCTTTTACAGGAAGCAGCCTGGAAAAGCAAAACAAATATAAGTATTCAATATTCATTAACCTCGATATTTTGGCAGGAAATAAAGTTATCTATGTACCAAGGCAGTAAAGTGATTCTTTATCGGACGAGTCTGAAATTATGAGACGAGCGAAGCGAGGCGAATAACAAGCGGGTCCGATAAAGACACTTTACTGACGTGGTGCATACAAATTTTTATCGCCAACTGCTCAGAATTCAGAATATAAGAAACTGAGGTATATTTCAATGCATTTTATTATAACAAAGTAAACAGCACATATAGAACAAATCTACTTATTATTTGTTATATTTAAATTGAAGGTACACCCTGAAGCATTATAATAGTTGATTCCTGAAGGCAAAGGAGTTCCAACAATAATTTGTTATAAATAAATCGCAAGAAAACTATTATGGAGCCGTAATAGGGAGAAGCATGACACTGACAGATGATGATTTTCGAGTAATGTCAAAGTCAAATTACTTCACCTGCCGCATATGTCACTTTACCTGCCGCAAATGCGGCAGATAAAATAAAGGAAGGTAAACTGTTTGTTTACTTCCGGAAATCAATCTGATAATTGACGGGTTTACTGACGGTTGGCGATAATAGTTATTTATGTATTAAGAGCGAAAAGTGATACATTATTGCTTGAGAGTAATGGCTCGGTTTCGGTATTTACTCTAAAGCAATAATGTCACATTTTTGCTCTTAATATTTACAAAATTTTTTCTGCAATCACTTAATTGTAACTATTGAAAACAAATAACAACTTCCAAAATCTGTCAGTTTAAATATGTCAATTCAAATATGTTTCAAACTTTTATATCTGTCTTTGTCAATACAATTGTGTTTGTAGTATCGGTTGTTATGGGCAACGAGCGTTTTGCCATTTTTCACGCACGGCGAGCGTAAAGTAACTCTCTTCAAGAAACGTCAATTTTTCGTTGTCAATGGCAAGCGAAAAAGCCCACTTTTCAATGTTATTGTAGAAAAAAATATTTTTATATTAAATTGAAGTGCTCCTCAACTATGACCACTTGCACAGGGGAGGTTACAGGAAACAGTTATTACATAAATATTTGAAAACACAACAAACAAACTTAGTGATAAGGATAGAAAATAAAGAAAGATTTAAGTTTATGATGAAGTTATATTTCTTTTAAGAATTTCACTGCTGTCCCAATTTGGTTTGGGTCCCCTAGGACTTGAAATTATCATTTTGATGTTTTTTTCTATCCTTTCTCTACCAAAAATGTCGGGAAATATTTTTTGAACGATTAAACAATATTTTCACTACAAACAAAACATGCTCATGCTCGTGCAGGATAAAACTATCATAAAATAAGCAAAATCCCTACAAGAATCTAACTTTATATACCTCAACTGATATCAACGGCTTTAATCGGAACCAAAGAAGTCAAATCATAGTGATAAGTCAAATTTTTCCTACAAACAAAAACCCCATACACATTTCTTTGATGGGTTTTTCAGACTCCGAGATAGATTTTTGTCAAGAGGGTATTTCAGAAGAGTATCGTTCTTTAGAATGAAATCAATGAAAAAATGTGGAAAATTGTAGCCATCAAGATATAACAGCTATTGCAAGTACAAGCGAGTGTTCAAATAATCAAGCTCAAAGCATTGTATAATATGATAACTTTATAATTGGGACATATTTATGTACGTTATGTTATCACTGGTTTATTCAAATATATATTTCGTTCGAAGTAGGAGAGAATTTGTAGAGTGGCCAGCAAGATCTCCTGATGTAGCCCCCCTTGATTTTCCCCCTTGATTTTCACTTTTAGGGTTATCTTAAATCTAAAGTGCGCCTAAGGATTTAGAACATTTAAGAGAGATAATTCTTCATGAGGCGAGAAACATTAAATAAAGTGTTGGAGGAATTCAAAAACCGTGTTGGTTATTGCCAGGTAGTCAACTGCATGCACTTTGAACATTTTATCCAATTTTCAAATGTTTTTTCTCGATTATTAAAAATAATGAAAACTGAGAATTTATTAGTCCAGCCCTTTCAATTAAATTTTACCTTTGACACTAACTCATGAAGCCAATGGTTTGGACTATGAGTATACATTTTTGTAATGGTCTGTTGTTGTGAAATTCAAAAATATAGAGGAACATATGTTGTCCTATTTAAAAAAATGATGTCATTTACGCGAAAGTGGTAAGGTCAATCGTAAAGGAAGGTCACCAAATATGGAAAAGTATCCTAATATGGAATACCTTCATTTCTCTAAGACTATAAGTATGTAACGCAACATTCGACCATTTTCTGTTTCATTCGGTCTACTAACTATCGCACCCACACCATTGAGTCAGTTGCGCGAATGCTTTACGTGTGGCAGGCGTGCTTTGTTTTGTTGTCGTGCAGAAAATTTTAAAGGTAAGTTATAAACGAGTATTACCAGCTGTTGTGTTTGTTCACGTGAGTGTTATACTATTTAGTATATCGGTATTATGTTTATTTCACCATTTTGTGATCTTTTATCATTGAAATATTGTGACTTGAAAAAATTATTTGGAAGAGTTTGAACTAGTATAAAAATCCAAATATGGACAGTCGTCGGTGTCTAATTATGAAATATTAAATTAAATGCTTGATGTGTTGGCTCCCGTACATTATGATTATGCTGGTCCAGAGTTCGATACTTGGATCTGTGACTTTTGCAAGTAATTATGTAACTTCTGTCATTTATCACAATATATTATATTTATTCAGTTGATCTCAAAGGTATTAATGTCCATTTTTGTTATTGTTATGTTGATTTATACTTATATTCCATATATGGATACCTATTCTATATTTTGTTACTCATTTGTGATTTTGTTTTTTGTGTTTGATTTTAATTTGATAACAAATATATTTGATTAGAGGCTGTTAATTACTATATATAAATGTATGACTGATTAGTGAAAACATTAAACTGATTTAATTTATATGAAGTTTTTTTCTTATACCCCAAAAACAAAATGGTATTCCATATTTGGTGACTTTCCTCTACATTCAAAATAGATTACGATGCGCAATTGAAAATAAAAATCGACCTGTGAAAGCGTTTTGTTATTATAGCTTTAGACAAAAAAAGATTGAGTTTATTCCAATCTAAACGTTCTCCCTGTATTTTCCAATCAATGTATAATTTCCCTTTCAAAACGTATTATGATATTTTGCGCTTTTTTTGTAATAGGTACTAACCGAAAAACGAATAGCTTGACCTTGAGTTCCTGAAACAATTAAATTTTGTAAGCCAGTCCAAATTTGCCTTTTTGGCCAGAAATTTGGGAATATCGTCAGAATCGGACCTTGGAGTCCTGATATTTGGTGATATTTGGGAGTTATCAAGGTACCTTGGAAATTGAGAGTTAATCCAAATCTCCTGATATCGCGAATATTGGTTTCCTGGACTTTCCAGACCGTGCTGGGATCCTTCCACCAATCTGGAAAGCTAGGTTGTTTTTTTCCTATTTGAACTGACCATTTCATTTCAGCAATTGTAATTTATCAATTTAAGCGTATTCAGATCTATTTCCTTCCTGCCTATTCCAGTATCTTTCGATTTCATTTGTTCATAACATCCTCTTAGAAATTGTGATTTAGTGATTTAATTATCTTGTTTGAATTAGCTCTTTCCTATTTCATTATATTTCAATTTCATATTGTTTATATCAAGTTGTATCTATTGTATTTTCATCGCATTTTCTAATTGAATTGCTTGTGGATTTGTATATTCACCATAAGTATATAAAATACCAACTTAACTGGTTCTCTTTATTATTTTAACACATGCACCCTTACTAACAATCCTGGAATAGTTAAGGTTGCGAACTATCCCTGCTGAGCTAGTGATTTTGGAGTATAACGGGAATCTCAACAACATAGGTTACACTTCTCAACTTTTTTGCTAATTCCCTGCCTAATTTTAGACTTTTCACCTTTCACTTTGTAGCCCTCCGTATGGGTAGTTACGTATTTCCGGTTAGGTACGTTCAGTCTAAGACGGGACTCCCATATAAAATGAAAGTTCATTTAAAAAAATACTATTTACAGTAGCTATTTGAAAAAAAGGCGTGCGGATTCAACATCTGGTTTCAAATGAAAGCTTCTCATGGGATTTCGTTGGTGACATCCTCTGTCTGTGAAATTTCGGCTAGAGGAATGTTTATCGGTTCGTGCAGTAAACGCAGCGGAATATCCCTAAGTCAATACCCTAGAGACGGGAAATTCAGGAGAGGGCGAAAGTCAATACCTTCTGTTCTTTATCGGGTTTCTGGATGTACGTTGAAGTCAATACCTTTAGCGAGGGAAGAGTATCCCTAAGTCAATATCTTAGGGACAGGAGCTTCAGAGGAGTACGAAAGTCAGTACTTTTCGCACATTAACGGTTCATAATTTTCACTAAAGTCAATACCTTCAGCGTGGACAGGATTATTTAGGCAGGTCAATACCCTGCTGAACGAGGAGAGGGATTGTCGACAAGTCAGTATCTTTCCTACCGGAAGAGGAAGCCCACCGAGTCAATACCTCACTAAACTGCTTGCTTAATTGGTCGTCCTTTTATATCTACAACATAGAGTATCATTTATTACTCTATGATCTACACTGGCTTGGCAAAAGCAGCTTTGTATCGAATCATAGTCGTCTCTAGATCGGTGTTTCAGGATGACATCGTTACAACTTTGTTTGTGAAATAGACTAATGAAATTTCACTTGTAACTGAATTTATCCTATAATTCTGTCTTTTATTTCACAGCTAACTGAATTTATCTTATAATTCTGTCTTTCATTTCACAGCTGAGTTGCTTGAAGAAAATACCACTCGTCCTGTGGACTACCACACTGAGGAAATTCCCAGCAAAGCGTTCTTTCCTGAACTTTTTTTGGCAAGTAGAATTTCCACTGTGGTAATAAAACTGATTAACTTAGTTATTAAAATCAACTTTTCTATTATCTCTATACAGAAACTATGAGATACTTATTAAAAATACAAAACATTCTTTCCTATTCCAGGAATTTTCCCTTTTTGTAAACATCACTTCACTACCGTAGAAATATATCAATCCGTTATAAATAAGCACTTTACTATCACTGTTGAAAAATTTATAATTTTTTTTTTACAAAAATAGCATTTTTCTTTGCTAAAACAGAAAAGAAAACCCTTGGTCTAGTAGATATTTATTTGAAATTTGAATGTCCGTTATTTACAACAGTCGTCGTTTGACCAATCATGGATCGGCAATTTGTAAAGGATAATTGGATGTGCGCGAGAACGACGCGCAGTAGTTCCTCGGCATTATTATAATCATTTTCATGTAATCGTTGGTGGGTGAAGTTACTCTTGTCTTCAAAAACTATTTTAGAAAATACTTAATTGATACTTCAACAAGCATACACATCATTAGCTCCAGAATCCCATTTAAGTGTAAATATCAGAATTCCAAATTGTCTATAATAGTTTTAGGGGTGAACCATCCTCTGGAAATTTTTAGATTGAATGTTATCAAAATGTTGATCGATCTTATTTTGCTCCAATACGCTTTACACCATGTGTAATATTTATTTATTTATTCTATTTATTCACATATATTTGTTTATCCATCCAATTGATTGGATTCTCAAGAATTAGTTATCAAAACTAAATCATATATATGTGTTCAGTTTTTTTTGGTTTGTTTTTTATATTCAGATAAAACTTTTATTTTTTATAGGCTGTGCAATATTAAAAATAAAGTTGATTGTATCAAAGTCCTGTTACAAAAAACCGAAATATTTCTTTGTTTTTCCACACACCTTTGTTTGTCCACCCCATTATTTTTACATATTTGCTTAGAATTAGCTATAAATAATATCAAAACTACATAATTCATATGTGTTTAATTTGTTAAATATTGTTTTTATATTTAGAAAAAATGTTTATTTCTTGAAGGCTATATGTGCAATAACAATATTAAAAATAAAGTTGATTTTTTTCCACATTTTGTTGTGCTATTTTAACCATCCTTGTATACATAGGCATAATCATTGGTTTGATACAGTTATGTATTTACAGCAAATATTTTTTGCCATAGAGATTTCGAGGTTTATAATATTTGAACCATACCACTGCATAAATATATTTGATTTGATTTCAAGCATAATTTGAAATACATAATTCTTACCTTTAAAGGTTTAGTTATAATTGAAATTTTATTGAAGCTTGAAATTGATCCCGATATACTGCGTAGGTTTGTTGAAACATGCGTGTGCAGGGTGCAGGTTGGTGGGTAGTTATTTGATAGCCAAGCCATATTATGAAAGGTTGTGATGTACTAAAAAATACATAAGTTATTTGTTTAAAGTTGGGCATTTTCTATATATTCTTATGTATTTATTGTTATTAGATGTGCCATTTTGAACAAACTACCTATATATAATGTATTTGCAGTTTTGGTCTGGCATTTTTTTTTTCCATTTTGGGAGCCGTTCAGATGCCGGGAGCACTGCAGCCTATTGGCTTATTGTACTCTGCTCCCATATTTAGTCCACCCATCCAGTTATCCCCGTACCTTCGAGTAGACGGTATAGGTCCATTGGATGTGTGCCATATACTTCAGGTGGCACATTGGCCTCTCCGAAGATTGCCTGTCTCCTCGAGTGCAGTGCCTCACATTCAGACAAGATATGGGTCACGGTCTCGTTCTCCATGCCACATAGTCTGCAGCTGAGGTCCCCGTTATATAACCCCATTTTATGCAGGTGATCTTTTAACGGGGTATGACCTGTTAGATAACCTGCAATAATTCTTAGCTTATTCCTGCTGATATTCAGTAGTTCTTTGGCCCGCTTTGCACATGTGTCACCTATGAAGGTTTTGCTGTGTACCTGTTTCGGAGTGTTCCTCCAATGAAGTCTATGTTGGCTTTGTACCCATTTTTGTATTTGCGCTCGGACTACCTTTTTTGTGGTCCCAAGAGCTGGTTCTGGTCCAACATATACTGTTGCTGAACCTCTTTTTGCGAGTTCATCAGCTTGTTCATTTCCAGAAATACCATTATGTCCCGGCACCCACACCAATCTTACTTTAATGTGGTCTGCCAGTTCATTTAGTTCTTTCTGACATTCTTCTACCAGTCTGGATGTTACCTTGTGGCTATTTAAAGCCGCAAGGGCTGCCTGGCTATCAGTTAGTATGTTTATCCTATGAGTGTCAGTCCTATATTTGTTAATTCTGACACATTCTAGGATGGCATAGATCTCTGCCTGAAATACAGAGGTATGTTTGCCTAGTGAGAAAGAGCCTTTTGTGTTTCTCTTTTCACTGTACACTCCTGCTCCTGTTCCTTCCCCTGGCTTCCTTGGTCTGGCATATTGTGGACTATCAAATAACCACTCATTAATGTTATATCCAGTATTATACGGCAAAATCTCTAGCCAAAAAAAAATCCTGGAAAGACATACATCTGTAACATCATAAACATTATTAAATGCGGGAAATAAGTTGCCTGCATTGGGAATATAATGTTCCTGCGTTTAATAAGGATTTTTCTAAGACAGAAAATAATATTTTCTATATAACTAATGAATATTGCCGCAATAGCAAAGAAATGACTAGCATCTAAAAATATGTATTCTAAATTAGTAATTCAGTTTTCAGTAGAAGAATAAAATCGTGTCTAGACCAAAACCCGACTTCACTAATCTAAAATAATCATCATCTACAACAGCTGGCTTAGATTCCTGGGAGAACCAAATCACTTTTTGATATCAGTAAAAAATTTTACCATTTCTACTAATACTCTGCTACTTTCATAAAACTTATCTTTTGGATTTTTTTTTCCTCTTCGGAGCCGTCCTTTCGCCGGTACCACCTCAGCCTCCTGGGCTTATTGTGGATACTCCTAGTGTTCTGACTACAACCTATTCAGCCAATCCGTTCCTTGTATTAGCTCATACAGGTTCTTAGCTGGTTGATTGTAGAAGTCTTCTGGAGTCATTTGGGTTCTACCATAAAGTTTCTGCCTTCTGTGGTCCAGCGACTCACAGTTGCATAGTATATGCAGAGCTGTTTCGGTATCCTTTTTGCAACTTCTGCATGTAAGGTCTCCGTTGTACAGCCCTATTTTGTTTAGGTGCTCCTTTGTGGGAAAGTGTCCCGTAAGTAGCCCCGTAGTAGTGCGCAGTTTGTTCCTGCTCATTGAGAGCAGTTCTTTCGCTACTTTTTCTGATGGTTCTTTTATGAATTTCTTCCCATGTATTTGCCCAGTCGTATTCTTCCAGTATTTCTTGTGTTGTTCTTTCAACCACCCTTTTAACCATGACCTGGTTAAGCATCTGGGGATGCCCACAGCAGGTTCGGGTCCGTTCATCAGAGTTGACGATCCTACTCTTGCGAGTTCGTCAGCTTTTTCATTGCCTGCGATTCCTTTATGACCTGGTGCCCACTCCAGTGTTACACTGTTCCGAGTCGCCAGTCTTCTAAGTTCTTCGCCGCATTCCCATACTAGCCGAGATGTCACCCTATAGCTCTGAAGTGCTTTAAGGGCGGCTTGGCTGTCGCTGTAGATCCTGATCTGCCTGTTGTTGTAGGCTCTCATACTGTTAGCCCTTGCACGCGCAAGTATTGCATAAACCTCTGCTTGGAATACAAAGGCGTATTTTCCTAGCGAGACGATTCCTTCATATTTGCTCGTCTTGCTGTATATGCCCGCTCCGGTGCCGAGTTCATTTTTAGATCCGTCTGTATACCAGATCAGTTCATTCGCTCTACTAAGTGGTGGTGCGTTCTCTTCCTCAAGCTCCTTTCGATCTTTGATGACAATCTCGAAGTTCTTGCGGAAGATATATTTGGTAGTCATTTGGTCTGTTGGCATTTTGAAAATGTCATCACCCACCTGCCTTATCTCTGTGTATCCTCTCCCATGTGCCACATCATGGTCTAGTGCTTTTTCCAGACGGGTTAGTGCTGCCCTTGCTTCACACATTATGACATAATGTAGTGGAGGAAGGTCTAGCATTGTTTCCAGCGCCGCTGTAGGAGTAGTCCTCATTGCCCCTGTAATGCCAGTGCATGCAAGTCTTTGGACCTGGCTTAGTTTTAGCATAGCAGAGGATTGTCTGGTCTTTGGCCACCATACCAAAGATGCATATGTGATCCTGGGAATGACAACCATTTTGTATAGCCAGTGTACCATGCTGGGTCTTAGTCCCCATTTAATGCCGTAAGTACGTCTGGCAACCATGAAGGTCACCTCCGCTTTCTTGATCACGTGCTGGAGGTGTCGGTTCCAAGTTAAGCCTGGGTGTAGGATAACCCCAAGATATTTTACTTCATCCGACAGTCGTATTGGTTCACCTTGAAGCGTCAGAGGGCCAAGTCCTTCCCTTTTCCTTCTTCTGGTGATCGCAATTATCTGTGTTTTCGAAGGGCTAATACGTAGCCCTTCTTTTACATTCCAGCCTGTTACTACATTTAAAGCCATCTGGAGTCTGTCTCTGGTTGTACTGTTGTATTTACCTTGGGATAGAATTACCAGGTCGTCTGCATATCCTATGGTGTTGAATCCTCCTTTGTGTAGGGTTCTGATGAGCCCGTCCATGACCAGGTTCCACAGCAGCGGGGATAGTACTCCCCCCTGCGGACAGCCCCTGGTTGCACATACGGCCATTGTTTCCCCCATCAGAGTTGATTCTATGAGCCTGCTTCTGAGCATGCAGTCTATCCACCTGCAGCTCGTGGCATCGATCCCTAAATTCCTCGTCGTCTTAGCTATGGATTCATAGGAGGTGTTGTCAAAAGCTCCTTCTATATCAAGAAAGGCTACCAGCAGCACCTCTTTGTTTTCCAGCACGTATTCAGCTCTTTTTATGAGTTGATGTAATGCTGTTTCGGTTGATTTTCCCTCTCTGTATGCATATTGATCTCGGTGTATTGGTCTTGTAGCCATTATACCATCTCTAATATGTCTGTCGAGAAGTTTCTCAAGAGTCTTTAGCAAAAATGACATTAGACTGATTGGTCTCAGAGCTTTAGCCGTGTCCTGTCCAGATTTACCAGGTTTTGGTATCTTTTGGATTAGTAAAGGTACTTCATAAAAATACTTTACTACTACACTAAAGAGATTTCAGTAAAGCATAGAGCTGTGAGGATGAAATTTTTTTCTCGGTGCACTAGTTCGCACGATGAGTGGTGTTTTCAAGCAACTCAGTTTCGTTATAATCAAATAAAATAAATCAACAGATTTATTGGGAAACTTCAACCACTTACGGTATTACTACTGAAAATTCATGCGAAAGGTTATGGTTCTATTTCCAGAGCATAAAAATGTCAACTAAATATTCAAAGAGGTCTTACTAATATGACATAATAAACAGTTCATGACCACTAACATACGCTATTAACTTTATTTTATAGGCAATTCCCGTTTTATATGAAGATTGAAATGGAGATAGACTGAAAATTTATATTCACAACTGTACTTCTCTACCGCCGGCATAAACGATATTATAAGATATTATAAGATGTGTATTATACACCAATCGATGTTCCTAAAAGGAAATTCTGTGAATTTAATACGTAATTTATGTGGAGACACACTCAATCGATTTGAACTAGAATGTTCACAAAGATTCGGTCGGAGAAACAATTTAATTGGATGGAATAAAGAGAAGTGTAGAAAGAATTTTCGTTAATTATCTAATACTGACTGACACAGCTTTTACTTTGGGTTATTTAGCTGGATATTGATTGATTCGTCCTTAAAATGCTTCTTTATAAGACAACTTTCTAGACGCAATGATAATATTTTTTTCCTCTAAATCACTCAAAGCAAAATAAAACTTCCCGCATTTCTCCGTGTACGTTATCCATGAAAAAAGCCAATCAAAACTTTGATTATCGAAGCTAAGCTAGTCTAGACAAAAAGCACAAGAAAAAAATACAATTCACAACAAATATTTTGTATTTACTTGGCCATTTCCGAAAGTTGGAGACGTCCGTCTTTATTGAAGTCGAAAACTTGTAGCTGAAAAATCGATAGATATAAATAATATTATTCGGTATCCTCATAATGTATCCCAGTGGCGTGCTTGGAAATCCTCAATAGATTAGGTACTGACATTTTTAACAACTTCCTGTAGAAGTAGACAGAATTTTCGTAAAAATAATATGGGAAAGGGTTATCGAAGAATGTATACATGTTACGTTACTATTTGTTGAAACTATAATTTATAAAAAGGGAAAGAAGCTTTTACTGTTATACTTCAAATTATCCTTAGGTGCAAAATGTTTCAACAACGCTGTATAAAGCATATTGGTTATATCGATTCATTGCTTTTAAACTTGAAAACGTTTCGTGATATTTCCTTTTGATAAATCCCCCAGCGAATATGTTCGGAGGTATTAAAATGTTATAACTCAATTTGTTGAAAATAGTAAGTATCTCTATCAATCTTATGTTATAAAGGGCGTTTTAATTATTTCTTCATACCAAATAAATTGAATCGAGAACAAACTTTCCGAAGTAATAGCTGAAATACATCAGGGAAAATAGAAAATGATGATTCAGTAAGAGTGAAATACTTTCAAAATTGCAATTCAGAAGTAAATATTCAATTCAATTGTTGTTACGTAGCAAAAAATTATGTTCAATTTTAGATTTATGATAGAATAATTGGAAGATATTCCATTGGAAACATTTGTTACATATGAAACACTTTCTTAGAAGAATACTTTGGAATGTCTAGATTAGATTGGCCCTTTGTTCTATTCCTCTGCGACGTTTGCAGATCTATTGTGGTCCTCCCTCTATTTAAAGTTCGATATCTAGCTTTTTATTTTTAATAGATTTATAATCCTTGATACCGCCTCCCTTGCGTAGCTCTCTGCCCTCGGTTTTTCTTCTCCGATTACATGAAACCGCACCCTTGCTAGGCCTTCGCACTCACAGAGTATGTGCTTCGCGGTTTCGTCTTCTTCTTGGCAGAACCTACATAGGCTGTGATCTGCTAGGCCAATTATTGTGTGCATATGTTTCTTTAGTCTTCAATGTCCACAGGCCTATTCTGTAACTTGCGACTGCCGATAATTGCGCAATTGTCGCTGTCAAACGCGGGTTTCGTATTCTCGAAGAAGCAACTGCGACCGTGATCGCAATTTATTTGTTAACTGCCTCTAGTGAGCAATTGGTTAACTACAAAAGTGCATTTTTCAGTTGTTCATGTGCAAAATACGTATTCTGTAAGCAATTTTTCAGCAATTACAACGCGATTGCAACTGTAGAATAGCAATCACAATTATAGTAGTTGTAATTGAGTTGCTTGATAATTAAATCAAGTTTTCCTAATAGAAATAGAAGGTAATTAATCGATAAATTATAACACTTTGTCAATAATAAACATGTTTTATTTGTAAAAACAGTAATTCAATGGACTTACTAACTACCCTCAGAAAAGTTAGTTTTTATTTGTACTTAGTAATTGAAAGAGATAATAGTTATTATTTGTTTTTACGTATTCAGTAATTGTTATTAAATATTAGGGTAGGTGTGTCCACTTTTCTGAGGGCAGTTAGTAAGTCCATTAAATTACTATTTGTACAAATAAAACATGTTTATTATTGACAAAATGTTATAATTTATTACTTACCTTTTATTTATATTGAGAAAACTTGATTATCAAACAAGTCAACTACAACTACTATAATTGTGATTGCTATTCAATCAACTCTTCCAACTGGATATTGAAAACTCTGTGTTCTCTCATTTTATGTATGTACGTCAAAAACAATTAATAGTAGCAGTACCCATTCTCAAATTATTTAACTCACCTAATTAATAAAAGGATACTACTACTACTACTACTAAATGTGCAGGCGAGCCTTGTCCTGGACAACTCAAGCCAAGGTTTCGACACTGAGGCCACTGGCGGGCCCATTGTGCCATTCCTGCTACCTAGTCATCCATGAAGCCGAGCCCTTCAATAAAGGCCACAACCTTTTTTAGTGGATGCCTGCTTGTGTCTCCAGGAGCCATGACAGTGACTCCGAAGATTCGCCTGCGTAATACGGCCCAGTGTGGACACTCTAAGAGAACATGAACTGACGTTTCATCAGTCATGCCGCAACCCCTACATAGGGAACTTTCCTCTACTCCTAGATTGTAGAGGTGCTTCCTCATACGGCAGTGCCCTGTTAGGAGTCCTGCTATCTTCCTTAGCCTACTCCTTGGTAGTTCAGTGGCTGCCCTGGCGTGTCCATCAGTACATCCCTTCAGTAGAAGTTTGGATTGTCTAGGACCCAGCAGAGCATTCCAATGAGCGAGGTGCTGATTCCTCAGCCACTTCTTCGTCTCCTTGCGTATTCTTTGTTTTGTTAGGCCCGGGCCGCAGAAAGGAGCTGCCGCCCCTTCCGCAGCCAGTGCATCCGCCATCTCGTTGCTTTCAAAACCAGAGTGGGCTGGAATCCATTCTAGCCGCACCACGTTCCGCCTTGCAAGATTAGCAAGTCGTTCTCGACATTCGTTAGCAAGTCCTGAGTTGCTAGTATACCCACTCAGGGCTTTAATTGCTGCCTGACTGTCGGAGTATATGGTCATGCGTCGATCCACATAACCTCTGTCTAGGTTTATCTGCGTACATTCCAAGATAGCATATATCTCGGCCTGATATGCAGATACACCCTCACCCAATGGTACACAAACCTGTGCTCTTGGGTTCCTGGAGTAAATTCCAGCCCCTGCTCTATCACCGGAGCATGAGCCATCTGTGTACCAGACGGTCCCATTAAGCTGTGTATTCCTCTCTTTTTCCCAGGACTCTCTATCCCGTATCATGGCCCTGTATGGGGTAGCGAAGTAGTACTTACGCAGGCATTCATCAGCCGCTCGAGCCAGAACTGGAATATCTTCCAGGAGCCGGAGCTTCTTGACGTGCCTGCACTCTTCCCCTCTTCGCACGTATCCCAGCCGTTTCAAGCGCAGGAAAGCCCTCCCCGCCTCAGCCTCGATCACATGGTGAAGAGGCCGAAGACCAAGGATCACCTCCATCGCAACAGTTGGTGTAGTCCTCATGCAGCCAGTTGCCCCCAAACTGACCACCCT